>APFE030164710.1:0-18960 GCA_000404065.3 Pinus taeda | reverse complement strand
TAAGATCGGGAGAGATAGACATCCCTATCAACCCATGTGCTTGATCTTGCCTATTTTCCCATTTGGCTGCTTTATCTTCATCTTTTGGCTTGGTTTCTTGGCCTGTGGCGATTCGTTAAAGACCTTTACTTCTAAGTAAATCCACAATGTAGGACCACCATTGGAAGTAGTTGGTGCTGTCAAGGATAACTTGGCATGAACTTTCCATTTTTACAGAAAATGAAGCTAAATATGCTGAAACTAAGTGTTCCAATAGAAAGAGCTCGAAAAATTAGGCTGGTTCAAAAAAAACGGTTCTTAAAACGGCTTCCGGATGAAGAAGTTATGACCTTTTAAAAAAAATGTTGATGAAGGCGCCGGCGAAGTGTGGGAATGTGCGGAAATGAAAAAAAAACGCTCATTTTTCAAAAAAAAGGAGATTTTAACCCAAGACCTCTACTCTCTTAAATTATCTTTGAACCAAGTGAGCTATACAAAAAGATAAAGAGAGAGAGAGAGAGAGAGAAGAGGGGGGGGCTTTGTTTTCTTTTAGTCACGGATGCTTTGAATTGCGTGCTTACTTGAGAAAGCTCTTTTTCTCCCTACAAAACAAAAACACAATACCCAACACGGACATGCAAAAAAAACAAGCCTTACAGCTTAAAGTTAGCTTTACCCGGAAACTAAGTATTTTCCTCAATGTTTCTGATTTTCCGAGATCACACTAAGGTGCAGGGAAAAGAGCATACGCATGAGAAAAAATCTTCCTTTCTGTTTCTGATTTGCCCAGATCGCACAGAGTCGTAGGGCAAAGAGCATACGCAGAAATGAAAGGTATAGATCCGTTAAAAAAAATAGCTAAATAAACCGAAACCAAAATAACCAGAGAGAAAATAACAGTAAACTGCAAATAAACACTGTATACCTCCAGATCTAAAAAATGACGCAACTAGGGCTACCGGAAACCTTTTCGCATGAAACGAAAGGGGTTCCACACTGGAACAGATGCTCCCAACACAACAGAGCAGTTCTCTTGGCCCGAAAGCAATCAGAAACAGCATATCTAGGAGATGGCAGTCGCATGCAGTTCTATCGGCTTCAGATTTGGATCAACAACGGATGCGGCCCTCAAATTGCTCTGATACCATGTAGGAATTTACAAGGTAAGTTCCTCAGACAGAACACCAAAAAGACACCACTCACAAATAGATCACAGATCAATACACCAGTATTTTGACGTGGTTAAAACCCTCAGAGAGGGAAACAGTCCACGGCCTACGCCAACGTGGCTACTACAGGCAATTTTTTAATAAAAGAATGAAAATTTACATAAGCTTCTCTCATGCACGGTTAACCTACAAATGACCCTCCATGCGCTTTAAATAGAATTCATGGACCAATCGGGTGTCAAGCCACGGATCAAGTGTCGGTAATACCGAGGAGAGAATGAACCATCGGATCACTACATATCGTGACCGTTGGATTGTAAGTTACAAATGTACATGTTAAAGAAACACACTTTACCTAACTCTATACTAGACCAAGTTATACTTAACTATTCCTACGTGTCGGAATATCCTAACAGGAATATGGCACAGGGTTGTCTTGATGAAGAGAGATTTGGCTTAGCCATGTCTATGGTCGGGTTGCATGTGGAAGTCCCAAACTTGGTTGCATTTTTCATATGTCCATAAGGGCCCTTCTCCTCTTGTAATTTATGGGTAAGTGTACTTGTTATTATGCGATCTTGATGGTTTTTTTTAATCATTTTTGTGCTGCTAGTTATACGCTGGTTATGAGCATGTTTTATGATAGTGATGATGTATGGACCTCAACAGGTTTCTCTTGTAAATGAATGAACAATGTATTTATGGCCTAATAGATGATAATGCATATAATTTGATTATGAAACAATGCCTCATAGTGAATCACAATTAAGTATGAGACCCCATGCTCAGTTCTACTGTTAAGGTGTGTAGCTTTCATGCTTGTGACATGATTTATGAAGTGCTTGTCGTTGCTAGTAAGGGTCTAGTCTAGTCCTTGTCAATGTTTTTGCAAATGTATGATTGTTATGTTATGCAAATTCATCGTTGAAGGTGTCATTGAGTTCTAGGCAGTGACCTAGGCTCTGGGCTTGAAAAAGTGGCAAAAATCCTAGAGTCATAGGCACAACACTAGGGAGAAAAGTCCCGGAATGCTCGCTTTCCCTTGTTGTGGGAGCATCTAGAGCATCCTAGATGTATTTAGGCCCATATCAAGTGAACGTCTAGGGCTTTGCTGCGCTAAAACTTTAGTGGGACTTAGGAGATGGTTAAATGAGTGGTTGGGATGGCTCCTAGAAGTTATTTTGCTAGTGTGTAAGGTCCATGTGATGTGTTTCACTAGTTCCACTTCTTTAATTTCCACCTAGGAAGTTAAATTATATCATAGTAACTTCTTGTCACATGTTTACCCAAGTTGGTGGATTATTTGGGTAGATGTGGGAGGAGGGCGTTACATGATTTTTTGTGCTTCTGTGGAAAGATATTTTAAGTTTACTGAATATAGTTAAGAAAAATATTTGTAGCATGGGCCTAGAGATAATTCGAACTCCTTGAAGAAGAGAATGCAAGTTTCTGGTAAACTATTGAAGTAGTGATTAAGATGTATTTTTCAGAATAAAGAAATACCTTTTGAATATTCTCTAATGGATAGAATCATGACAAAATGGAGGGATGAATTAGTGCTTGTAGGGATATTGGTCTTGGTCTTGGGTCTTAGATATATCAATTTGATCTCATTCTATAAGAAGATGATTTGTTTTTCTATTTTCCCCTTGGGAAGGGGTTTTACCTTGGCTTGGAGCCTATATCTTGTGTTTATTTTGTACTCGTGATCTTCATGTTTATATTTTGATAATTATTTGGTGAGTAAATATAATTAGTATTAATAAGAAGCCAACAAAATTCACAAGAAGTTATCAAAGAATGAGAAATCTAACTTAATTTTCAAGCCTCCCAATTTCTCAACATATTACACTCGGTGAAGATAACTTTTTTCTCACACTTTCCACTTTCTTTTCTGTTTTCAATGAACATATAAACATGGATTATGAATTTTGGAAATTTTTTTCTTATTTTTTGACTATATTATTTATTAAAAAGAGTGGAAAAATGTTTTCTTGTAATAATTTTTGGAATGAAAGATATGTTGCAAAGCATTTGTCGTGTACTTGAACATATTATACATTTAATATTTATAAAGAAATACATGTAAAACATATAAGATATGGACAATGACTTTCTACTAATGAGACATTCAAATAAATCTAATCTTATTATTTACATGTCGTGATCTATATTCATGTATTTGATTTATATTACACATTTCATCCATCTCTGTGATGTTGAAATTGTAAGGACACAAATCGTGCATAATGGAAACACATCTTGACTAGGTGAAAAATTTACAATTGTGATATTTGGGAAAAATTGGTACTATATGGAAACAAAACAAATGTTTTCTACAATTCTAAAGCTATTTAGTGCAATAGTTTTCTCATAGTCACCACTAACATATTTGTGCTTTGGAATTATTCTTAAATTTCTAATAGAAACACTAGCATTTGCAATACATTTTTCCTCATGATGATCGATTAACTGTGTTGGCACAAGAAATATTATTGTCATTTCCTCCTTCTAATCTGTCAACTATGAATGAAGTATTGGATTTTTACTATTTTCTTTGTCCAAAAAATTATAATGTGTAACTAACACAATGCCATGGAAAGTGCTTCTGATCCGGATCTTAGGGGGAGGCACCAAATATCTAAAAGATTGAAGTGGATCTTAGGGAAAGAGGCCCTCAAAATCTGAAAAATTGGATTTCCAAAAGAAAAAGAGGAGAATTCCCAATAAACAAAACCACAAAGATTTTTTTTATTAAAATGTTGAATAACTGTAAAAGCTACATTGTGGTGGACAATCTCTCCTTTTACAAAATGCGACTTGTTACTTATAGCCTTTTCAGTTACAATACGATGGGTAAATTCCATGGGTGAATGAATACCATTTGTGGATGTCACAATACCATGGGAAAATACCATGGATGAATGAATACCATGAGTGGATGCCACTTACAATACCATGGGTGGATGTCACTTACAATACCATGGGAAAATTCCATGGGTAGATGAATAACATGGGGAGATGAATACCATGGGTTGATGCCATTTCTATTTTGATCATTCCTCCCTCCTTAAGAAGCAATGGTCCCCATTGCGTGAAGTTCCCTCCTGCAACGCCTTTGTTGAATATGAAGAGCCACTGAAGAGAAGGGTTTAATGTGGTTAACCCATAACCATGATGAACGAATACTCGAGGATAGAGATACCCTGTAATGCTTATGACCAACTGTGATACTGATAGTGTGCGGCCTAGTAAATGGACTTTGATAAAGTGTGGGTTTGTGGATGACCCATAACCGTGATGAATGAAGATCCGAGGATAGAGATACATTGTAATGCTTGTGACAAAATGTGATACTAATAGCGTCCAATCTAGCAAACAGACTTCGATGAAGTGTGGGTTTGTGGATGACCCATAACCATGATAAATGGAGATCCAAGGATTGAGATACCAGGTAATTCTTGTGACCAACTATGATACTAACAATGTGCGACCTAGAAAATCGATTTTGATGATAAGGATTTTGTGCGATTGAGCCATAACTGTGATGTTGATTGTTGATGAAATTGCAGGTGCCTACCTAGGCTAGGGTCCAGAGAACCCAAGTTGAATGCTTCTATGATGAAACTGATGAATGCAAAGCATGTGCCTACTAAAGTGGGGTGGGAGGACACGTCTCCGAAGGGAACTGACTCTGAATGCCACTCCAGATTAAAATGGACATAACTCAGTCAATATAACTCAAAATATTTACTATAACCTATTTTTGGATACATAATGAGAATTATGCATCTTCCCATGTGTTGGAAATCCTTATTTGGACACTATGGAATCTCATATTCGCGCTGCAACTGTTCTGCCATTACAAGAGTTTTGAAAAAATCTCTGATTTTAAATCAACAATATCTCCCACATCGAACTCTGATTCAACCCATTTTTTTTTAAATTGGGTGATTTTTCAAGAGGAGTTCAGATCTGCAATCATTGTTCTAAAATGCTGCACAAAAACTACAAAAATGATAGGAGAGACGTCATCCACCAGTTGTCATCAGAAAAAAATTCTACAACATAGCTAATTTTAAATCAATGATATCTCCCTCATCTAGACTCTGAATTGATTGATTTTTTTTTTTTTGTTATTTTTTTCACAGGGAATCTAGATATGTTATTTTATTTTGCAATTTCTCACCAAATGTTTCATATATGATCTGAAAAGTTGCCACCCAATTAACAGTTCCTGCAAAAATATGAAAAAGAAAAATTCTTCCTACTTTCCCCAAGAAAGTTCTCTGTGGAGGTTGTAGCATGTGCATGAATATTGTTGAATATTTATGGAAATTTTTGAAACTGAAATATACATCAAATCCTCATTCTTGTGGAGTCGTAATGTGGCCCTGATACCACTGATCCAAATAGATTGAAATGGATCTTGGGGGGAGAAGCCCCTAAGATCTGAAAAATTGAATTTCCAAAATAAAAAGAGGATAATTCCCAATAAACAAAACCACAAAGAAACTTTTTATTAAAATGGAGAATAACTATAAAAGCTACATTATGGTGGACAACCTATCCTGTTACAAAATGTGACTTGTTACTTATAGCTTTCTTCGATTAGAATACCACAGGTAAATTCCATGGGTGAATGAATACCAAGGGTGGGTGTCACAAAATCATGGGAAAATACCATGGGTCATTGAATACCATTGGTGGATGCCGCTTACCATACCATGGGTGGATGTCACTTACAGTACCATGGGTAAATTCCATGGGTCGATGGATAGCATGGGTGGATGAATACCATGGGTTGATGCCATTTTCTATTCAGATCAACTTCATGTTATATTTTTATTGATATATTTGATCACTAATAACATATAATAGATATTTTTTAGCCTAGTCATGATCATTAAATTGAAATTAATTTAAGAAAACAAAAAAGAAATATCTCTTAAAATTAGCTAAACCCCGACAAAACTACCTCTCTATCTTTGGTTCTTGTCTATTTTCTGCACCTTTCATTATACCTCTGGTGATATTTTTTTTCTTTTGTTGTTCTTTTCTTTTTCTCTCATTTTGCTAATTGCCATCTCTACTTCTTCATCCATGTCTAATATTACATTATTGACTGGTTTATAATCTCATATTTCTTCCTTGTTCAAAAACACTACACTCAAATCACTACTTCTATATTAAGTAAGAATTTGGTCATGAATATAGAACCAAATATTGCATATAGGTAAAATACTAAATAGAGTTTTGTTTTGAAGTTCCTTATTACATATATTAAACTAAAACATTTACAAATGTACAAAATGTTTTATAGAATTATTCAAAGTATCTTTTTGGGTGTAATTTTTCTCCTTGATCTAAATCTCTAAATGTTACATTTTTCCCGTAAATTGAAAGGGGGTCATTTTTGGTTACAAATATAAATTATAACAAAAACAATAGAGAACTATATAATGTAAAAATCAAATGAAAATACATAGAAAAAAACACACCTCTTAGGCAAGTTATCGTTGTGTTTAACTATATCTGTTGCAGTTGTGTTCATATTACCTGTTTCAAAGATATGAATTAGATCAAATATATAGAAATAGGAAAATAAAAGGTTCTAATGTCATAGTATGAAAACAATTCAATCCTAAAAACTACATGACACTAACATATATTGTGTAAATGTTTTTAGCACTTCCATGTCATCCACTTTTTAAAATGTACACACAAATGCTACAGGGTTGTAATGTATATTGTATAAATTCTCTTAGTACTCACATACATAATGAATGACACACAACTTATGTAAAAAAATTCTACACATTTTACACTTGTGTTCAAAATGAGCCCGCAAAGAAAATTCCTCACGTCATGCAACTACCATAATGACCAACATACAACCCAGAGAACAAATCCTTTTGTAACTAACTCATTGAAAAGTGATCGAACATGCATTGGAAATGTGTATGCTAAAAGCTACATGACAAACACCTAGCCAATTCTCCTAATGACAACATAACTAGTATATTGGTTACAATTATCACATTTCTTTTTCTTTTTTTAATTTTCAAGATACGTATTAGATACTAAATAAAGATGCTATGTTATTCACGATATCTTATTTTGAACATATTACGAATGCACATGCAGAGAAAATTAATACATTTGTTTTTTGACATTGTCAATTAAATAATTATTTCCCAATATTAAATGAAATGTCTTTGTAATGCATATCAGAAATAAGGAGTGTTGTGTGGGAGAATGGGTGTGCAGAGCATGTAATACAAATTTTCACCCTCTGCACTCGTCTAGAAATGGTTCCTCACACTTAATATAATTTGGAATCTACAAAACATAAGGTAACATGTAAAATACCAAAGGAAATTCACAAAAATATAATTTCAATTAATGTTTTTTCATAATGTCTCATAAATATTTTTTCTGGATTGGTAAACAAAATCTTAATTTGATCATATAATAATCAGAATTGAAACAAAAATTGAATACAAAGTGTAATCCAAAGAATAATATTGTTCCGTAATGCACTTATCAAAATAATGATACCTAAATCATAAAAGTAAATGCATTCACGCTAATGGGAACTCTAATTGGGCTCCCATAAATAGTAATGTCACAAATGAAACTGCATCCATAAACTAGATTAGTCTGTTGCGGATTTGGTTATGCTTAATGTTTTATTTGATATCGAAATACAAACCAACACATCTACGAAAGGAGCACAATGGAAGCTTCTTCCACACCGTTGCATTAATTATTTTTAAAAACAATGTTGTTTGGATAAATTTGAAAGCAATTTATTAAAATTTTAAATTATAAAATATCCCAAGTAAGGAGGAAAAATCATAACTTGATATAGTCCCTGCTCTTTAATAGACCCCCCTTACAAAGTTTGTCGGCACAACCTTTCTCCCACACATCGCGCACATCTAGTTACTTCCCATGTTAAGAATAATGTCCTCCTTCCTAATGAGAGAAAATATTCACAAGAAATTCACTTCATCATTGATAGCTAGAGAAAGAACGTGTCCAAACACAAAATTTCTCCACACACCCTTTCTCTCACACTTCTCACACACCATTTCTCATTCCTCTACACTGAAGGAGCACAATGAAAGTTTCTTCTACACCTTTGCATAAACTATTTTAAAAAGAATTTTCATTGGGCTTAATTTAATAGTTAGCTAAACATACATTGCCTTATAATTCTAGTTTTCAATTATTTTTTAACTTTACAGTCGATTGCACTTCTACACTCTAGACAATCAAAGAGGTAGGTTTACAATAAAAGTATTTGAGACAGGAAAAGTTCTTGTTCCTTGTTTAACAAATGGGAATCCTCGGATACTCGACAATGTCATAAGCATTTGTAAATGAAACTAAATTTCAATTATTATGAAAAAACTTATGAAACACTGAGATAGATTGGTTTCCATGCATTGTATGGAGCAGTTTTTAAGAATTTAAAAGATACATTGTTTTGAGTGCAGAGAAAATAACCGTGACTTGATATTCTAGTCATCATGTTTGTTTCTTACAAATTGTTCTAGAAGAATCTTGAGATATAAGAGAAATTTAGTTTAAAAAAATGCTTTAGTATTGCATCAACTTTTAGGCTTCATATTTCGTGTATGAAGGTGAGTGTTATATGTGCATAGTGTGGAGGAAGTTTTCATTCTTCTTTGCACCTCCACACAACAATCTTAGATGACAAAGAGAGATCAATTTTAATCATTAGGAGCAATTTAAAAATCAACGAGATTTCATCTAAATGAGGTCACACTATAGAGGTCTTGTAATTTGCAAGGTTTAAAGGGTAAGTTGAAAACCTTATTTTATTAGGAAATTCTTCATATTATCATCGCTCACTCATTAGGGAATCAAAGTGTCCCAAATTGCCTTAATCGCATCAACATATTGATAGCTACCAAAACAGGTGAAAAATTGCATAATCGATAGGTACCAAAAGAGGCGTCAGACTACCAAAACGATTACATAATGGAAAATGTGGTCCCTGCACAAATAGGTAAGTAAACCGATAGTGGAGGAGTCTTTCCTCTTGCAAATTTTTCCTTCTACACAACCTTTATCGATTAATTATCCTTAAGCATATTAAACTAGGCTTGTCGAGAGGAAAAAAGCTTCACTGCCCTCGACACAATTTCTTAACAAAATTTTTTTCCTACACTTCTCACATACCCTTTTTCCTTCCTCCACACATCTATTCAGTTCCCCCACCCCGACTTACGTTAATGACCTTTCCTACACAAACTTTCTATACACAACAAAATAGTAGTAGCTTCATATCAAATTAATATATAAAAGCTTCATTTGCATATTTCTCTTTAGTTCTAGTATCATTAGGTAGAGCAATTACTAGCAAAAGCAACTCTTTTTGTCTATTTCTTAATTCTTCCTGTTAAATTAGCCTTGTGCAGAGGAAGAAAACTTCACTCGATGTAGTCATTTCTCTTTAAGAAACTCCCCTGGACACAATTTATCCACACACCCTTTCTCCCACCATTCCCGCACACCCTTTCTCTTTGCTCTGTATACTTTTTCATTTCCTTCCCCTTTTGCCTCCCCACACCACAACACCCCCTCCCCCTTTCCTATGTAAGCGACCTAGAAACTGGTTAGTTTTGACATCATTGAGCAAAGAAATAATAGTGTTAGAGCACTCACCGATAGAAGAGGCACTCACAAAATTAGTCTTTCTTTTTTAATTTAAAATGATTTGTTAGGAATTGAAAAATATCAAACATAAATCGTTATCCACTAATGTAATTATGTCCCATCACTAATGTAATTATGTAATTATGTCAATCCTACCTTAATTTTATATTAATATGTAAAATGTAAATTAAATAAAAATTAAAGTAGGATTGATGCTTTTAACATAATTATTATTCTTTTAAATAATTATATTATATTAATATGTAAAACGTAAAATAGATAAAAAATTAAAGTAGGATTGATTGCTTTTAACATAATTATTATTCTTTTAAATAATTTTTTTTAGTTTTATAGATGTTATTTTGTTAAGGAAGTGCAAGAGAATATTGAAATATTTTAAGAACTCAAATATTGCAAATTAAAAAGATGAAAAAAAGAAAAAGAAAAAACTTGAGTGGAAAGGTGTTTGTGAAATTACATAGATTCACACATAAACAGTATCAACATAAATAGTATAGAGATACAGACAATTTTGTAAAAGAGGAAATGAATAATAAATTAGAGTTGAGTATGGAGACTAAAAGGAATATGAAAAAAGAAAATATGACAGGAACAAATTATGGAAATTATGGAAAACAATAAAAAATTCGAGAAATATGTTGCGATGCTAAAATGTAAGACATTTGTAAATAGAAGTGTTTTATTATAAAGAAAACTTCAAAATATAGAAGTCAGTCCACTAACTTACTGCATTAGAGATATGTTGAGTTGGAAAAGATGGGAGATTTTATAGAACAAAGTTTTCCAGTGTAATGTTTAATAGACATATTTCAATTTGCTAAGATTTTGTCCATCATGAGTATTATTCCCAAAATGTTAAAGAAAAGATAACAGATTCCAGAAAGATGGTTGTAGAATCAAGATTTAGTTTTCTCTATAAAGTTAATGTCGACATTGTTTAAGAAATTGCAAAAGCTAAGATAGAAAGAGAATATTGTATGTGATTACAAAGAATAATTTTATAAGATATATGTCTATAAAGTTAATTACACATTGTTAAGAAATTGCAAAAGTTAAGATAGAAAGAGAATATTGTATGTGATTACAAAGAATAATTTTATAATATAAATGTTAAATAAGATATAGATAGAAACTTGAGATTTTCAGGAAAGTTTCCAGATATTTTAATGGTAACAAATTTGTAAATATATGAATGATCTTGTTGAAATATTTATAGTAATAGAGGTATAATTACAATGTGTAATCACAACTTAAGATGTTGAATAAGGACCATTTAAATGTTTTAAATAAGAATGAAAATTAAACAGTTACTTTTTATTAGTAATAGACTAAAATATATTGATGTGATAATTGGTTAGGCATGGATTAGTGGTTGTTAATAGTTGAATAATAATATAAAAATGAGGTTTATGTTATTAACTTAGATTTTTAAAGATGATTACATTTGACTTAATCAATATTAGAAGATTGATGATGCACTCAACTAACCTAAATCCATAAAGAAGTGTTCATGAGTTGATGAAAGGAAATATGAGAAGTTCAATAAACATATATGTTAAGTATGATGATGAATTCTATGTTATAATGGCCTAACAATGTTCTTAAGTGATGCACTCAACTAACCTAAATCCCTAAATAATTGTTCATGAGTGGAATATCCTATCAAAAAAAATATGAAAAGTTCAATAAACATCTATGTTATGTATGTATGATGATGAATACTATGTTATAATGACCTAAAAATGTTCTTAAACACCACATTATTTGGTTGAACTTTATTTTCTTTTCTTATAATGAAATTGAAATTGCTAACATGGTATAGGAGCCTATGTTTTTAGATATTTTTTTTATTCTATTCGCTCAAGATATTTTAGAGGTTATTGTTGGCATTTTTTCTCCTAAGAAGTAAATATTGATAAGTAATTGATAGTAGTGTGGACTTGCAACTTTTTGGATCAAGGTGTTGCAAGAGTAATATAGGTTGAAAGAAGGAGTATGTTGTTCTCAATAGGCACTATGATGGTATGTGGGCATAAAACATGGAGACTTTGGTAAAGAGTAAAGCATTGTAAAATTTACTATAATTGTTGTTCTTAATCCTACATGGCCATGCTTAAAATTCATGACCAATGGGAAGAAGGATGAAGTTGTGGGCACAATGATGAATTTAATTCCGAGCATGGGCCTTTGCCTTATTGATCAATATGTTATCATGTTCATTCTAAAATGGGATTTTTACATTGTGAAAAGTAGAGCCAATATGTTATAGGTATTGGGGGAAAGGTACAAGGTATATTGGGTTTATAGGTATTACAAGGTATAAAAGGGGTTGTTTAATAAAAATATGATATATCTAATAATAATGTGCCCTTTTCTGTAATTGGAAACATATACTGAGAGGGATTTAATAAAGGAATTATGGGGAATATTTATCAACACCTATTTAAATTGGAATTATTATTTAATATCCCATGAATGCACATCAGAGCTAAATGACCTATTTACATTCTTAAGAGAATCTCTTTGGTATGATTTCCCAATTAGAATTCACATCATTTGACATAAGAGTCCCATCTAGAAAGTCTTGATTGGTAGGTAGGATACAGAAGAAAAATAGACTTAAGAAAGAATCTGTGGGTAAGGGGTGATGAATTACAAAAAAATCTCTTTGAAATTGATAATGTCTTTCAGATTAATCACATTTCAAATTGTTGGTGGACATTTTTAACCAACTAATGTGGTTCATCTTCAGGACAAAGGTGAAAAAATTGGTCTATCAACTTGTTTAAATAGTAGAGATGCATCCAGTTCCAAAGATACTCATTAGGAAAATAAAATATTTTAATTAAAAATTATGAATGTTTGATTAAAAAATAGGTCAATATATTATTATATTATTCTAAAAGTAAATATCCCATCATTTATTTGAAAATATCAATGTATTAAACTATAAAAAATTTAAAAAATCCAAAAAGTTGCAATTATATTATTATAAAATAAATATCTAATCAATTATTTGAAATGACCAATATATTATATTTTAAGAAATTAAAAAATTCCCAAAAAGATCATGAGTTAGTAAAGGAATCAATCAATCAATCAATCAAAAAAAGAATAAATAACTAAAATAAAAAATAAAAGAAAAATAAATAAATAAAATTGAAAAACTACAACAAGGAAAAAAAGAAAAAGAAAAATAAAAGAAAATGAGAAAAAGGGAATAAAATTAATATTAAGTTATATTATATTAGTATAAGATTACAATATTGTCATGAAAAAAATAATATGGAAAATGAAAGAAAACAATAAAAAGCCAATACCGTCCTTAGAATAAACCAAAGAGTTAAGAAAGAAAAAAAAAATAAAACAAACTGAGGGGGAAGGAAACACACATGAAAAGAGAGCAGGATTCCAACTCCTACTCAATTTCCAACCATCGTCCCTATTATGATTGACCGCATGCTTCTCAATCTCGATGACTTCCCTTAACTTTCTATGACGTAAGTGATTGATCCTCATGATGAATTGAGAATTCTCAATTCAGATATGGTGTTTAGATTTCTGAGCATGTTCAAAAATAGCTGAAGAGCGAGAGTGAGAAAAGGCATTACTTTACTTTGTCAAGTGATTCATCTTAGAGTTCATGAGATGTCCTTGATACCTTAGAAGTCAACTAATGCTTTGGGTCTCTCAAGGAATCTAGCATGGTAATGGACACAATTTATCTCGTCACTTGTATAGAATGGAATTAGACTAAGTAGAGACTCAGAAAAACACATGTGGAAAATGAACAAGGATTGTAGGGCGGTGATCGAAAAACTAGCTTATGAAGTGATGGTGGCACAAGAAGTAGAATTCAGACCCCTTTCAATGGTATATAGTCATTTGGTAGTGACATTGTCTTTTAAATATATGCTTTTAAATATATGCATGTTTCTTTGGCTTGTGCTAAATAATAAGATCCTCACATAGGATAATCTTTAGAGGTGAGGCTGGGAAGGACCTATAAGATGCCCACTTTGTTGTGATAATCAATATTCATTGACGCACTTGTAGGTGGTTTGTGTTTCTTCATAGGCGATGTGGGGAACAATTTTGTTTGAGTAGGCCTGCATTGAGAGGTGATTGAGTAGGTTGTTTGGGGAATGCCTCATAGAATGAAAAATCCCTAACCTTGGAGCATATTCTAGCCTTACAGGATTGATCATTTAGAATATATGGTTCTGTCGTAATAGTACTATCTTTGATAATCATATCCCAAATATTTGTTAGGTGGTTCATAGAAGGAAAATAACAATGAAGGAACTTAGCACAAAAGATCTAAAGGAGAAGAGAATAATTCCAAATGGACCTTGGATTGAAGGCTCGGGGCTTCTTTGACAGATCCAAAAGTCATGTTAGGGATGTATGCAGAGTGGGAGTTGCATTTTACCTGAAAAACATTCACACTTTCCTTTCTACCCTAAGGCTGGGTCCTCGAACTACTGATAAAGAAAAATTAATTGGACTTTGTCTCATTAGTGGTTATTGATTAGTTATTGGGGATTAGTACATTAAGTAGTTTGGACCTAAATCCTCAACAACAAAGTATTTATCAATTACAAGATTTTTTTGAGGAGTTGGAGGTATCTCATATCCACAGGAAGCACAACATTGATGCCAAAAAAGATCAAAATAAGCATTACTCTGGCCTGTAAGACATTTAGTGATTACAAAAGAAGTCAATGATGTGTATAGGGTGAATCTTAACAACATTTTCTGAACTATTGCTATTATAATCATGAAGAAATTGCAACTTTTCTATGTTTAATTGTTTTATGTAATGAATTAGTAGAATTCCATAACTCTCAAAACGATAATTTATATCCTTTGATTTCAATGAAATAAAAAGTATATGATGTTTTATGTAAGAAAAAAATATTATTTCACACCTTCATTGAATGAGGACCCTATAATTTTATAGAATAATATTTCTATATTAATAAAATTAATTACAATGAAAAAGTTTAAAAATTAAAAAAAAATCAATGTTATACAACTTGAAAATAATTAATCTCTCTTATGCTTTCTATTTAATAAATTTGATTTATTTAATAAATTTATAACTAACCAACGTATGTTATATTCACAATTAAAATTTGAAAACCATATAAAAAATATCACCATTAAAATTGAAAACGCCATAAAAAGAAACAACGATAAAATTGATTTTTATAAATATGAAAAATTTATATTAAATTGTAATTTTGGTTTAAATTAGAAAAAAAAAACGGCCTTTTAATTGGGTTTTAAAATTAATAAAACGAACCAACGTTTTAATTAATTAAAAAAATTATTTATTATATTTCCAGAATTTTTGGTGATAAACATTTTATTGGAGATTGTATATGTTTACTATTTAAAATATGTTTTAAATAAAATCCTCATAAACTATTGGAACACTATAAATATACATATCATATTTTTTTTTAAGAGATTATGTATTTTTAACACTATAAATATACATATCATAATTTTCTTTTAAAGAAAATTATCTATTTTTATTGTTTAAAAGATGTTAACACTATAAATGAACATATCACAAAGCTTAAATTGACAAAAAAATATTGCAAGGAAAAAACAAAATACCTCTTCCGTTTAAAATATTTTAAATAGCAAATAACAAAAACCATTTTTTAAAGTTAAATATATTACCATTCAACATGAAAGAAAATAATAAAATACTTTGTTAATTTTTTAAATGGTATATGGAGTTGCCACGTTAAATAATAATTTGTTTTAAAAATTTACATTATTTAATTTCCAAATGTTTAATGCAATAAAGTATTACGGGGAATATTTATCAACATTTATTTAAATTGGAATTATTATTTAATATCCCATGAATGTACATCGGAGCTAAATGACCCATTTACATTCTTAAGAGGATCTTTTTGGTATGATTTTCCAATTAGAATTCGCATCATTTGACATAAGAATCCCATCTAGAAAGTCTTGATTGGTAGGTAGGATATAGAAGAAAAATAGACTTAAGAAAGAATCTATGGGTAAGGGGTGATGACTTAAAAAGATCTCTTTGAAATTGATAATGTCTTTCAAATTAATCACATTTCAAATTGTTGCTGGACATTTTGAACCAACTAATGTGGTTTATCTTCAGGACAAAGGTGAAAAAATTGGTCTATCAACTTGTTTAAATAGTAGAGATGCACGCATCCAGTTCCATAGATACTCATTAGGAAAATAAAATATTTTAATTAAAAATTATGAATGTTTGATTAAAAAATAGGTCAATATGTTATTATAAAAGTAAATATCCCATCATTTACTTGAAAAGATCAATGTATTAAACTGTAACAAATTTAAAAAATCCAAAAAGTTTGTAATTATATTATTATAAAATAAATTTTTAATCGATTATTTGAAATGACCAATATATTATATTTTAAGAAATTAAAAAAATCCCAAAAAGATCATGAGTTAGTAAAGGAATCAATCAATCAATCAATAAATAAGAAATAAAATAAAGAAATAAATAACTAAAATAAAAATAAAATAAAGAAATAAATAACTAAATAAAAAATAAAAAATAAATAAATAAATAAAATTGAAAAAGTACAACAAGGAAAAAAAGAAAAAAAAAATAAAGTAAAATGAGAAAAAGGGAATAAAATTAATACTAAGTTATATTATATTAGTATAAGATTACAATATTGTCATGAAAAAAATAATATGGAAAATGAAAGAAAACTATAAAACCAATACCGTCTTTAGAATAAACCAAAGAGTTAAGAAAGAAAAAGAATAAAACAAACCGAGGGGAAGGAAACACACATGAAAAGAGAGCAGGATTCCAACTCCTACTCAATTTCCAACCATCGTTCCTATTATGATTGACCGCATGCTTCTCAATCTCGATGACTTCCCTTAACTTTCTATGACGTAAGTGATTGATCCTCGTGATGAATTGAGAATTCTCAATTCAGACATGGTGTTTAGATTTCTGAGCATGTTCAAAAATAGCTGAAGAGCGAGAGTGAGAAAAGGCATTACTTTACTTTGTCAAGTGATTCATCCTAGAGTTCATGAGATGTCCCTGATACCTTAGAAACCAACTAATGCTTTGGGTGTCTTAGAGAATCTAGCATGGTAATGGACACAATTTATCTCGTCACTTGTATAGAATGGAATTAGACTAAGTAGAGACTCATAAAAACACATGTGGAAAATGAACAAGGATTATAGGGTGGTGATGGAAAAACTAGCTTATGAAGTGATGGTGTCACAAGAAGTAGAATTCAGACCCCTTTCAATGGTATATAGTCATTTTGTAGTGACATTGTGCTTTAAATATATGCGCCTTTCTTTGGCTTGCGCTAAATAATAAGATCCTCATATAGGATAATCTCTAGAGGCGA
Source organism: Pinus taeda (assembly GCA_000404065.3). Taxonomy (NCBI): domain Eukaryota; kingdom Viridiplantae; phylum Streptophyta; class Pinopsida; order Pinales; family Pinaceae; genus Pinus; species Pinus taeda. Next base: position 1,682 of record APFE030164710.1, on the reverse strand, counting down.
GGCTAGGAAGGACCTATAAGATGCCCACTTTGTTGTGATAATCAAGATTCATTGACACACTTGTAAGTGGTTTGTGTTTCTTCATAGGCGATGTTGAGAACAATTTTGTTTGAGTAGGCCTGCATTGAGAGGTGATTGAGTAGGTTGTTTGGGAAATGCCTCATAGAATGAAAAAGCCCTAACCTTGGAGCATATTTCTAGCCTTACAGGATTGATCCTTTAGAATATATGGTTCTGTCAGAATAGTACTATCTTTGATAATCATATCCCAAATATTCGATAAGTGGTTCATAGAAGGAAAATAACAATGAAGGAACCTAGCACAAATGATCTAAAGGAGAAGAGAATAATTCCAAATGGACCTTGGATTGAAGGCTCGGGGCTTCTTTGACAGATCCAAAAGTCATGTCAGGGATGTATGCAGAGTGGGAGTTGCATTTTACCTGAAAAACATTCACACTTTCATTTCTACCCTAAGGTTGGGTCCTGGAACAAATGATAAAGATAAATTAATTGGACTTTGTCTCATCCTTGACTTTGCAATGTTTAGGCAAGTGAAATGCTTACAAATATTTGACAATTCTCAAGTGGTTATTGATTAGTTATTGGGGATTAGTACATTAAGTAGTTTGGACCTAATTCCTCAACAATAATGCATTCATCAATTACAAGAATTTTTTGAGGAGTTGGAGGTATCTCATATCCACAGGAAGCACAACATTGATGCCAAAAAAGATCAAAATAAGCATTACTCTGGCATGTAAGACATTTAGTGATTAAAAAAGAATTCAATGATGTGTATAGGGTGAATCTCAACAACATTTTCTGAACTATTGCTATTATAATCATGAAGAAATTGCAACTTTTCTATGTTTAATTGTTTTATGTTATGAATTAGTAGAATTCCATAACTCTCAAAACGCATGTCGAGGAAGCTACAATTGACCAATATTTTATATCCTTTGATTTCAATGAAATAAAAAATATATGATTTTTTATGTGGGAAAAAATATTATTTCACACCTTCATTGAACGAAAACTGTATAATTTTACTAAATATATTTCTATATTTAATAAAAAATTAAATTATTTCAAAAATATAAAAGTTTAAAACAAAATCAATGTTATACCTAACTTGAAAATAATTATCCTCCTTATCCTTTCTATTTAATTAAATTTGATTTATTTGATTAAATTTGATACTAACAAACTCCGTTATATTCACAATTAAAATTGAAAAACCATATGAAAAAATATTCAGCATTATAAATTGAAAAACGCATAAAAAGACAACGATAATTTGATTTATAAATATGAAAATTTTTATTAAATTGTAAAGTTTATTTAAATAAAAAATTAATTTCGGCCTTTATAATTGAGGGTGTTAAAATTATAAAAACAAACCAACTAATTTAGTAAATTTATTTTATTATATTTTCCGGAATTGGTGATAAACATTTTATTGGAGATTGTATATGTTTACTATTTAAAATATGTTTTAAATAAAATCCTCATAAACTATTGGAACACTATAAATATACATATCATATTTTTTTTTAAGAGATTATGTATTTTTAACACTATAAATATACATATCATAATTTTCTTTTAAAGAAAATTATCTATTTTTATTGTTTAAAAGATGTTAACACTATAAATGAACATATCACAAAGCTTAAATT
>APFE030164707.1:2287-22988 GCA_000404065.3 Pinus taeda | reverse complement strand
TTGTCAATAACAAATAGGCCTTCGAGCCTCATTATAACACAATTCAGAGGCATGCAGCTAGCACATCTCTTCTAAGAGATAAGCTACAATCACCTAAGCTAGTTTATTTCCATTTTGTTTGTAAGCATATTTTAATATTTAATATTAATGAAATGAAGTGTTATTTTTGTTTTGTCTTTGTATTTATGGTTATATCTATTGTTTGTTGCATTCTTATTTAAGTTCAATTCAGTTGTATTAGAGCGTTCTACTCTTTATCTACTTTTCTTTGCATGTCCCCAATGAGGTTGGGATATAAGGAGTTAGGTCATAAACTGGTCGAACCTTTGCAAGACCAGCCTTGAAAATCTCAATGGCCTCCCATGGCAGAACATAATAAAGATGAGGGGCCAACAGATCCTTTCAAAATCTTGCTAGAAGAACCCCACGAGTGATAGAGGAATGCGATGATGGTCAACTTTGCCAGAATCCTTCAGGGACTACCCAAAGGCGACGCACCTTCTTCTAGTAGCCACTCTGGAAGTACCACACTCTTTCAAATACAAGTTAATTTTGACATCCCAATTATTGAAGGACAGATAGATGCGTACGTCGTAGATAAATGGTTAAATCTTAGAGAAGGATATTTTTCTATTCATGATTTTTCCAGCTGGGAAAAGATTACTTATGCACTTCTCAAAGTTGACCCCCACGTCAAGGACTAGTGGAAAACCTACTGTGAGAAGAAGGATGAAAGTACACCCTCACTACTTTCAAACGCACCCACTTGGAATTCATTCCAGGATGCCATCAAGAAGAAGTACTACGCTGTTGGAAGCTATGAGGACAAATACATAAATTGGACCCACCTTAGCCAGCCCTGAATATACTAAGGCATTTAGTATTTTCTCTTTTGCCTCTGAAACAACCCTTGTTGCTATTCTGTTACAGAAAAATGAATATTCCCATGACCAACCCATAGCCTTTTTCAGCAAGGTTATGAGAGATGTTGAGCTTAAGTATGAAATCATTGAGAAGCGAGCCTATGCCCTCATTCAGGCCTTGAAATCATTCAGAATGTATGTCTTACATTCACCTATTACTGCTTATGTCCCTAATAGTGCTATGAAAATTGTCCTAACCCAACCAGACACTGATGGGAAAAGAGGTAGATGGATCGCTCAAATTCTAGAGTTTTATCTAACTATCAAGACTACCAAGCTAGTAAAAGGTCAAGGATTAGCCAAGCTTCTAGCTGAATCTAACTGCAAAGTACTTGGAATCAATTCTATTTCAGAAATACATGGGAAGAATACACAAGAACCTTCTCTCCTTGTACAAGGGAAGAATCCACAAGAACCTTCTATCCTTGCAGAAGGGAAGAATCCACAAGAACCTTCCCTTCATCCTAAAGGGGAGAATCGACTAGAATTTCTACCTTCAGAGCAGATCAGTCCTATACACATTGATGAAAAATTATTTTTGTAAAACTGGTATCAAGATACTGTAAATTTCTTGATTCATTTTGAGTGTCGAGCATCATTCTCTAAAACCCACTGTAAAACCCTTAAGTTAAAATCATCAAGTACTGCATTATAAATGCAAATTTATACTAGGAAGATCCACTGAATATTTTGTTATTATGTTTAACGGAATTACAAACTCAAGGAATCATTGATCAGTTTCATACAGGATTTTGTGGGGGACATTACGCTTGGAGAGAAACAACATACAAGATTCTGAGGGGAGGATTTTATTGGCCCACATTGTTCTTACAAGTAGGGTCAAAGGTCAGAGGTTGTGTTGCTTATCAAATGTTTGCTGGTAAACAAAAAATAGCAGCTCTTCCACTCGTTCCATCAATAGTTTCAACACCTTTTTCTCAATGGGGATTAGATTTTGTTGGAGAGATTCACCCCACTTCAAGTAATCAAAATAGATGGATCCTCACTACAACATACTACTTTACTAAATGGGTGTAAGCAATTCCAGTCAGAAATGTTATTGATTCAGTAGTAATTAAGTTTATTGAGGGGAATATCTTATCTAGATTTGGTTTCCCAACTCAAATTGCTACTGATAATGCAATAGCTTTTTCTAGTGTTAAAATGATTGACTTTTTCCAGAAATATCACATTTTATTACATCATTCAACTCCATACTAACCTCAAGGTAATGGCCTTGGAGAGTCATCGAACAAAAGTCTGGTAAAGGTAATAAAAAATACTCTAGCTGATCATAAAGAAGAGTTGGGATTCACATTTGATTTATGCAGTATGGGCAAACAGAATTACTCCAAAGAGATCAACTGGAAAATCTCCATTTCAATTAGTTTATGGGAAAGACGCAATTTTCCCTACCAATTTGGCCTTCCCTGTTTTAAAATTATTTTACAAATGAACCTGATGATTTTTCAAGAAGAATAAATCAGATTATTGAAGTTAATGAAAACAGAGATGAATTTCCATACAAATCGAATAAATATCAGAATAAGATGAAGGCCCTGTTTGACAGAAGAGCCACGAAAGGGTCTTTAAGGAAGGTGATCTAGTTCTAAGATGGGATGCCAGGAGAGAAGAGAAAGGAAAGCATGGAAAATTTGAAAATATATGGTTTGGACCTTTAGCAATTGCTGAAGTGAAGGGTAACAACACTTTTTTGCTACAGAATCTTAAGGGACTATATTCCACTTATCCCGTAAATGGAAGGTTTCTCAAACATTACATTCAATACTAAGAAGTTGAAATAGTTTTCATTATAAATACTCCGGTTTTCTTTTACCTTTCAAGATGTCAGTGTGATTTTCTTTACAGCAAGGATTCCATAGCCCGATGAGAAGGCACATGGATCTGCAGTTTCTATGCATTCTACAGGAGAAAGCAATCCCCATTTGGAGCCAATGTTGTAGCATTTTTGAGTTTTGATAAGATAGAATAAATTAGTCAAAAAATAAATATATAATGTTTGAAAAATGTTAAGTTAGGATATGGACATAACAATGTTGAAAAAAATGTTAGTGAAAAAAACCCTGATGCTGATGTCCATATCAAAGAAAATGTTCGGTTAGATGTCCTAAAAAATCAAGACAAAAAGAAAATGTTAGGTTAGAAAGAAAAGAAAACAAATAAAATCTGAAAGTGAGCAAGTCTAAATGCCACTACTATTGTTTCTACCAAATAATGGTTGTGTGCAGCTTGTCATAAATTCCACAACCAATGACAGTCAAGCTGGCTTCATGATTTAAATTTGATGTTATAGTTAGAGAATAAAGATCTGGCCAAACTATTTAATCTTGGTAGATCAGTACTTAGGTAGAGAATAATAAGTTGCTCATCAGTTTAATATAAGCCCTTGGAGGTTTTAAGGTTAGAATTAGATAGTTTGCTTTTGTAAAATAAAAAGAAAGGAAAAGGGTTTGCTAGCTTAAATGCACCCATTAGGTGAAGATAAAATGAAATGATAAGTAAAGGGTAAGTAGAGAAAGGTTGTAGAAGTATGATGACTGATTGGACAAAATGTACATCTATCATGTTTTATTATATATTTCTATGTGCATGATGCAATTACACAAAGCAAATGAAGGCCTACAAGATCAATTAATAACGTCCCTCATCCTCATTCATCCCTATGTTTACTAATTTCCCCTTCCACCTTCATGCAGTTCATATTCATCCATTTTCTATAAAAAAACCCCTTTTCCTAAGGTCAAAATCCTTTTTCCCTAGAAAAAGTAAAAACCCCATGCTAAATCCCCTTTTACCGAAAAACCCACAAAAGGTTGTTTAGCCTAAGTATTGAAATATATATTTGAAGGCAAATAACCCATTAAAAAGCATTATACTTGGTCTATTTTCCCTTTCCGCTCATTTCATATTAACACTAATTTAATGTATGAAATCCCTAAAAAAGTCCTCTCCCATATATATTAAATCCACTTATTAAAATACCCGAAACTCTTAGTTTTATTATAAAAACTATATATTTAATAAAACATCGCATCGAGGAATCACAAGCCTTTCAATGTGCATGCAACCTCCACCGTTGCGATCTCTGATACGCGATGGGAACCCAGACCCCATGTGGTATTAAGTATGTTTTATTTTCGTGTCACGTTTGGCCCCTATCACATTCCTTTGCGATGGACCTTTCCTTCGTTAAATTGCAATCTCTCATATGTGATAGGAGCCCGGACCCGACGCTATTTATCTGCTCGCATTCATATTTTTTCAAATCCGCCATACCGTGTTTTTCGAAGGTTTTCTTCGTTAAATTGTTTATATGATTTAAACAAAAAACACAACAGAATTAAGGTGGTGTTTGGACCATAATTCATAGGCAAGATTTTTATGCCTGGTGTCAACCTCATTTGGGAAAATGAGCAGCTAAACCGGTTTAGGGGAAGAATGATCAAAGTGGGAGTAGTTAAATCCCTTTACCATTGGTTTCAAAGGGGAATAATGATCATCTATTAGCACCTCAAAGTGAAGAGGAGAATGATAATTCATTGGCACTTCAATGTGTACATAATTTGGCACTTAAAGTAAGGCATATAAACATGAAAAAGACTTCATGTGTACATCATTTTACAGTCTCTTAGGGAAATATCTATCTTATTACCAATTCTCACCACTTTCTTCCAATCTGTTGGAATGCAAATCCAGTGTGTCAACTTCACTTATAGGCTGCAAATCCAACTCTATTGTAGTATTGGAATCAATAACCAATCCCTCCAAAGCTTGTCTCCCATGTATCACTCTCCTCCTTCACAGCAGCACTCAACCCATCTTCTGTAAAAATAGAGGGCTCATCAATCGAATAATTTAGTGCAACATTGCTAGAAAATAACTTATGAGAAATATTTTCCATAATTGAAGTAATAGGTTCTTTTACATGATCGTAACTGTCATATAATCTCTGAGTAATCCTTCTTGACTTTGATCCAGGTGGATATTGGTGGCAACCCTCCTATTCCACTTGGAACCCAACATTGCCTCTTTCAATTTTTCAGTTTCCTTAATTGTTTCATAATTTACTATTTTGGTAGTTTTTTGGGGTCCTAAACTTCCGTAGCCATTTTGAGGCCTTAAACGACATTTTTTGGGAAAGCCATGAAAACATGAGTTAAGGACTCATGATTACATTCAAAAGTTGTAGTCCTCTGATAGATATTTCTAACGAGGCATTGTGCACATCAAAAGGAGATCATACGCCAAAGTTACAACCCGTGAAGTTGATGTACCAATTTACCCAAACCAGGCCCAGATATTTCTAACGAGGTATTGTGCGCATCAAAAGGAGATTTTATGCCAAAGTTACAACTCGTGAAGTTGATGTACCAATTTACCCAAATAGGGCCCATAGTTTTGGTGCTTCATCTCCTAGGGTTAATTTTTTCGATGTTTAGGGTTTTTCATTGTTTTTCAATAACAAATAGGCCTTCGAGCCTCATTATAACACAATTCAGAGGCATGCAGCTAGCACATCTCTTCTAAGAGATAAGCTACAATCACCTAAGCTAGTTTATTTCCATTTTGTTTGTAAGCATATTTAAATATTTAATATTAATGAAATGAAGTGTTATTTTTGTTGTGTCTTTCTATTTATGGTTATATCTATTGTTTGTTGCATTCCTATTTAAGTTCAAATCAGTGGTATTAGAGCGTTCTACTCTTTATCTACTTTTCTTTGCATGTCCCCAATGAGGTTGGGATATAAGGAGTTAGGTCATAAACTGGTCAAACCTTTGCAAGACCAGCCTTGAAAATCTCAACGGCCTCCCATGGTAGAACATAATAAAGATGAGGGGCCAACAGATCCTATCAAAATCTTGCTCGAAGAAGCCCACGAGTGATAGAGGAATGCGATGATGGTCAAATTTTCTAGAATCCTTTAGGGACTACCCAAAGGCGACGCACCTTCTTCCAGTAGCCACTCTGGAAGTACCACACTCTTTCAAATACAAGTTAATTTTGACATCCCAATTATTGAAGGTCAGATAGATGTGTACGTCGTAGATAAATGGTTAAATCTTAGAGAAGGATATTTTTCTTTTCATGATTTTTCCAGCTGGGAAAATATTACTTATGCGCTTCTCAAAGTCGCCCCCCACGTCAAGGACTAGTGGGAAACCTACTGTGAGAAGAAGGATGAAAGTACACCCTCACTAGTTTCAGACACACCCACTTGGAATTCATTCCAGGATACCATCAAGAAGAAGTACTACCCTGTTGGAAGCTATGAGGACAAATACATAAATTGGACCCACCTTAGCCAGCCCTGACTATACTAAGTGACGCAGGTCTAGGCCTACAATACCCATAATCTTTCCCTCATTTTTGCATATAAACATACATCTCATCATCTTCCAAATTTTATACCTCAATGCCCGGCAAACTCGCCCACTACTATCATCATCCTATGATTTAAAATCAGGACCCAACAATCATTACAAAAAGAAAACTTATGATCATTCAAACCAAATCAAACATTCAATGCTTTCACAAGCAATCTTAATACTTCTCATTCACATATGGCTTGATTCAAGAATGCACCCTTAATTTTCTGATTCGACCAAAATTCAAATGCCAAATAACACAATATGGTCACTCTTCTCTCATTTTATGGCCAACCAATCCATATTGAGTTTTCTCAATAATACATGGTCTTCAGTTCAACATCTGAAATCAAATCTTTGACTTGGTAAAAATATACATGTCCCCTTTAATACTTTCCAAATTGGATTTATTAAACCAACAAATTTGTGCATTTATTTCCAGCTATGGTAAATTACAATATTCTGGTTTTGTTACACATCGAATGTCAACAACAACTGCCAGACTTTAATTTACCTTCACATTTCAGAACACGCCTTAGATTCTGGATCTCAGCATTCGATTTATGAGATTGATATTATTTCAAAAGACAATTAGTTGTAATAAATCATACCTGGGCTATGCAGCTTTAAAACAATTGCATCAATTATCATATTGACTGTAATTTTTTCTTTATGATTCCTTCTCCTAACTGCGCCTTGGAAAGCCTTTACAGTCCATTCATGCCTTAGAATTCTGCCAATTCTTCTATCTCGAATTATATACCTTGTGTCTTTAATAGGTTAGGAACAAATCTGACTATATCACGGATTCTACAAACCGATTTAACCATAGAACTATTGTTACAAAATCATACTTCCGCAATCCAATTTTACTCACAGATCGACTGAATATGAATGTATACCTTTAAGTTCTTTTGTTGTTGCATAGTACCTCCTCTATCTCTGCTAGGATTGCAGTTGCTCCATTCTATAAAACGTTAACACATTATAATTATCATTGCATACAACAATTCGTTTATATTTTCAAAAATGATTTCACCATTCCAGAAAATAAATTGCCATAGTCGTGGAATCAATCTCCTCTTGGTTGATATTCGAACCAATCCTTTCTCTCAGATGATCGATTTTTCTCCGTCCTCTGTTCAAATGTTGACTTGGGTTCTGTGCCATCCTATTTTGTTCAACGCTGTAAGTCAACCATTTCTAAGCCTACAGCATAGACTTCAATCATAATTTCAATACAGAAAACACCCAATTGCTCCAATCGGTTTTTATATGCATCGATTTCTTTCAACAATTAATCCAAATTAATTATTGCAATATCCAACATTCAATGTCATTCAACCAACAGCGCCATGCACCCATACCATAACTTGTAACTTCAGGGAAAAGCGTTGTTCTATTTCCATTCTTGTGTTGGATACAAACTAGAGATTGATTTAAAATAGCCATTCACAAATAAGTTCACACAGTAACAATTGTTATATAAATATCGATCTGTTTATTGCACACTTCCTTTAATCGAGTCTCCCATAGTAGATACTTCAATTCGAGCATATGCATTTAACTAGAATCCACACACAACTTTTCTTGTTATTCTTCACAAATTGGCATATCACTTTTCACAATTCACATACATAATTTACTCCAAAATCTCACTTCAGAAATCGAATATAAAGTTCCTCAATCCATCAATCAAAATATATAATACGGAGCAATATTTCATATAAACAAAATGAGGCTACTTACAAATCTGAACAAATCTGCATGTGGAACCTTCAAATTCAAACTCTGGCTCAAGAAATCTAAGTTCCTTTTTCAAAAAGGCAATCACAATTTTCCTCAACCTCCTCTGCAATTGTCACCAAATCACTTTCTTTCCCTTCAGTGGAAAGAGCCATTTTCTATTATGATCTTCCTGCTCTTGCAGCCATTCCTCTAGTACCTGCAATTGCACTTTCATTACTGCAATCTCTCTTTCCCTGACTTCTGCAGTCATCTCATTTTTGTGGCATTCCTCTAAACCTCTTCTTTGATCCTCCATGATCATCTTCTCCATGAGTTTCTTACTCACCACGAGTTGTACTAGCCTCTATGACAACAATCTCTTCTGCTGCCACTTACCTCACCAAGCTCTCCTCACTCAGTCTTTTGGTAAATACTTGGTTCACTGCCTCTGGAACCTTTCAAGCACTCTCTCCGCTCTCTTCAGGCTATCTCTTCAACTCACCTTCTTCTTCAGGAAACTGCAATTGTCCTCCTTATTCAGCCTTTAGTTGAATGCCAGTTTCACTGCCATCATCTTCTCTGCAACCATAAACTGCATTTACAAATTTCAAATCAGAAAAATCATCTTACCTCCTAAGATCTTGCATGATCTTTTCCTCCCTGCAATCCTGTTCACTTGTGTAGTTTTCATATCAAATTTAAAACTCTTATCTTCCTTTCATCATTCATCATACAGTAAAAAATACATTTCAGTTCTCATTCAGAAAATAAATATTTCAACAGAGCATTCCGGCTCTGTAACCAAAAATGACACAGGGCTAGGCCTGCAATACCCAGAATCTTTCCCTCATTTATGCATATAAACATACATCTCATCATCTTCCAAATTTTTACCTTAATGCCTGGCAAACTCGCCCACTACTATCTTCATCCTATGATTTAAAATCAGGACACAACAATCATTACACAAAGAAAACTTATCATCATTCAAACCAAATCAAACATTTAATGCTTTCACAAGCAATCTTAATACTTCTCATTCACATATGGCTTGATTCAAGAATGAGCCCTTACTTTTTTTATTCGACCAGAATTCAAATGCCAAATAACACATTATGGTCACTCTTCTCTCATTCTATGGCCAATCGATCCATATTCAGTTTTCTCAATAATACATGGTCTTCAGTTCAACATCTGAAATCAAATCTTGGACTTGGTAAAAATATACCTGTCCCCTTTAATACTTTCCAAATTGGATTTATTAAACCAACACATTTGTGCATTTATTTCCAGCTATGGTAAATTACAATATTCTGGTTTTGTTACACATCGAATGTCAACAACAACTGCCACACTTTAATTTAGCTTCACATTTCAGAATGCGCCTTAGATTTTGGATCTCAGCATTCAATTTATGAGATTGATATTATTTCAAAAGACCATTAGTTGTAATGAACCATACCTGGGCTATGCAGCTTTAAGCCAATTGCATCAATTATCATATTGACAGTAATTTTTTCTTTATGATTCCTTCTCCTAACTGCGCCTTGGAACGCCTTTACAGTCCATTCATGCCTTAGAATTCCGCCTATTCTTCTATCTCGAATTATATACCTTGTGTCTTTAATAGGTTACGAACAAATCTGATTATATCATAGATTCTACAAACCGATTTAACCATAAAACTACTGTGACAAACTCATACTTCCGCAATCCAATTTTACTCACAGATCGACTGAATATGAATGTATACCTTTAAGTTATTTTTCTGTTGCATAGTACCTCCTCTATCTCTGCTAGGATTGCAGTCGCTCCATTCTGTAAAATGTTAACACATTAAAAGTATCAGTGCATACAACAGTTCGTTTAGATTTTCAAAAATGATTTCACCATTCCGGAAAATGAATTGCCACAGCCGTGGAATCAATATCCTCTTGGTTGATATTCGAACCAATCCTTTCTCTGAGATGATCGATTTTTCTCCGTCCTTTGTTCAAATGTTGACTTGGGTTCTGTGCCATCCTATTTTGTTCAACGCTGTAAGTCGACCACTTCTAAGCCTGCAACATAGACTTCAATCATAATTTCAATACAGCAAACACCCAATTGCTCCAATCGGTTTTTATATGCATCGATTTCTTTCAACAATTAATCCAAATTAATTACTGCAATATCCAACATTCAATGTCATTCAACCAACAGCGCCATGCACCCGTGCCATAACTTGTAACTTTAGGGAAAAGCGATGTTCTATTTCCATTCTGGTGCTGGATACAAACTACAGATCGATTTAAAATAGCCATTCAGAAATAAGTTCACACAGTAACAATTGTTATATAAATATCGATCTGTTTATTGCGCACTTCCTTTAATCGAGTCTCCCATAGTAGATACTTCAATTCGAGCATATGCATTTAACCAGAATCCACACACAACGTTTCTTCTTATTCTTCACAAATTGGCATATCACTTTTCACAATTCACATACATAATTTACTCCAAAATGTCACTTCAGAAATCGAATATAAAGTTCCTCAATCCATCAATCAAAATATATAATACAGAGCAATATTCCATATAAACAAAATGAGGCTACTTACAAATTTATCTTTGGCCTGATATCCAACACTCATGGCCCTTTACAAATACTAAAGGCTTACAGCCTTGTTGTTCAAGCCTACTCTCAATCTCACAACCTCTCACAATCTCAATGTCTTGTTCCCTCAAAACCCCTTCCTATTTATACAATTGTAAAAAAAAAATGGTCTAATTAAATGCTCAATCCCCTTAATATCTCAACAAATCCCTAAATCTCTCAGCATCCCTAAAAGATAGATTCTCATCCCTAAAACTTAGAAACTAATTCCAACTTAGGCTCCCTCATTAATTCTAAATAATCTAGAAACTAATTTCTCTCACATTTACAATTTCTCATAAATAATTAATTAATCACTCAAAATAATATTAATATTTACATGAAATTTTAATATTTCTACAAAACATGAAACCCCCTAGCTTAAGTAAAATACAAGGTGTTTTTTGGAGATGATGCTCCTCCATCAGACTCCCCATGTAAGAAAATCCATGACCACCTGGTCATAAGTCTGGATATTTCCTCCTGGATCCCATATTTTATTTTGTAATCTTTCTTTGCTTGTCAATTGCTTTACTGTTGTTGTTATGTGTTGTTGTTCTCCAGGTTTCTGTATCTTGTACTGTAGTGCTCCACTTGCTCTGCCTTCCAAGTCTGCTATAGTCTTTCTCTTGTTGTCTTTCCTTTTCTTTCTTATTGTCGTCTTTCTCTCGGATTCTTTCGTCATCAGTTTTCTGATACTTTCAATCTCTCGGTCCAATAAATTTCGCGGCTACTGATTTCTAGCTATCTGCTAAGCTAAGATGGCTTGCTCAGTTTGTACTGTCACTCGCTGACTTCTTGTTTCTATGCTTGTTTCTGTTCTGACTTTCACCCGATCATCCATGCCCTCTTGTCTTCTGGAACAGAAAACTTCTTCTTCCTTCATTTGACTACTCAACTGAGTCAAATGTTCTGCAACAATACGTGCATTTACAAAACACTTGTTAGAACAAAAATTAAAAGGCATCAGTGCCTTGTCCTCCTTTGCTAGCACTTCAGTATGTTGTTCTGAATTCTCCTCCAATATCAGCATATCAGTATGCTGATTCTCTTTGCCCAAAGAATCCTCTGAAGAATTCTCAAGACTGTCAACCAGTCTTCCTCTCACACCATCTGTTTCTAAGATGTCTTTCTGCTCTCGTTCACTGTACTGAACTCTTTTGTCTGCTGTAACCTGTCTATCATACTCTGAATTTATCAACAAGTATTCCAACAATGCAATTTCTTTGTAGCATTGCTGAAGCATACCATCATCACCTGCATTCATACATAAACTTTCAGTTTGCATAAAATGTTCAACAATATCACTGCTTTCTTTTTCAGAGTACTTATCATTTCCTACTTCCTTTGTCTTTACTCCCTTCTGAGATCTTGCTATCTTAGCATCAATCTGAACAGCCTTCATATTCAACTCTTCTCTCTGCTGAACAAACTCTAAAGCTTGCCCATCTCCCTGTACTGTACCTGCAAACACACACAATTCATCAGTTTTAAAACCACAAGACTTTTCAGTCTTGACTGCTTCCTCAAGCACTCCCCTCTAAACAAATCTGCATGTGGAACCTTCAAATTCCAACTCTAGCTCAAGAAATCTAAGTTCCTTTTTCAACAAGGCAATCACAATTTTCCTCAACCTCCTCTACAATTTTCGCCAAATCACTTTCTTTCCCTTCAGTGGAAAGAGCCATTTTCTATTCTGATCTTCCTGCTCTTGCAGCCATTCCTCTAGTACCTGCAATTGCACTTTCATTACTGCAATCTCTCTTTCCCTGACTTCTGCATTCATGTCATCATTGTGGCATTCCTCTGAACCTCTTCTTCGATCCTCCATGATCATCTTCTCCATGAGTTTCTTACTCACCACGAGTTCTACTAGCCTCTATGACAGCAATCCCTTCTGCTACCACTTACCTCACCAAGCTCTCCTCACTCAATCTTTTGGTAAATACTTGGTTCACTGCCTCTGGAACCTTTCGAGCACTCTCTCTGCTCTCTTCATGCTATCTCTTCAACTCACCTTATTCTTTAGGACACTGCAATTGTCCTCCTTATTCAGCCTTTAGCTGAATGCCAGGTTCACTGCCATCATCTTCTCTGCAAACCATAAACTGCATTTACAGATTTCAAATCAGAAAAATCATCTTACCTCCTAAGGTCTTGCATGATCTTTTCCTCCCTCCAATCCTGTTCACTTGTGTAGTTTGCATATCAAATTTAAAACTTTGATATTCCTTTCATCATTCATCATACAGTCAAAAATACATTTCAGTTCTCATTCAGAAAATAAATATTTCAACAGAGCATTCTAGCTCTGATACCAAAAATGACGCAGGGCTAGGCCTGCAATACCCAGAATCTTTCCCTCATTTGTGCATATAAACATACATCTCATCATCTTCCAAATTTCATACCTCAATGCCCGCAAACTCGCCCACTACTATCTTCATCCTATGATTTAAAATCAGGACCCAACAATCATTACACAAAGAAAACTTATCATCATTCAACCCAAATCAAACATTCAATGCTTTCACAAGCAATCTTAATACTTCTCATTCACATATGGCTTGATTCAAGAATGAGCCCTTACTTTTCTGATTCGACCAGAATTCAAATGCCAAATAACACAATATGGTCACTCTTCTCTCATTCTATGGCCAATTGATCCATATTCAGTTTTCTCAATAATACATGGTGTTCAGTTCAACATCTGAAATCAAATCTTTGACTTGGTAAAAATATACTTGTCCCCTTTAATACTTTCCAAATTGGATTTATTAAACCAACACATTTGTGCATTTATTTCCAGCTATGGTAAATTACAATATTCTGGTTTTGTTACACATCTAATGTCAACAACAACTGCCACACTTTAATTTACCTTCACATTTCAGAACGCGCCTTAGATTCTGGATCTCAGCATTCGATTTATGAGATTGATATTATTTGAAAAGACCATTACTTGTAATAAACCATACTTGGGCTATGCAGCTTTAAACCAATTGCATCAATTATCATATTTACTATAATTTTTTCTTTATGATTCCTTCTCCTAACTGCGCGTTGGAAAGCCTTTGCAGTCCATCCATGCCTTAGAATTCTGCCAATTCTTCTATCTCGAATTATATACCTTGTGTCTTTAATAGGTTACGAACAAATCTGATTATATCACGAAATCTACAAACCGATTTAACCATAAAACTATTGTGACAAACTCATACTTCCGCAATCCAATTTTACTCACAGATTGACTAAATATGAATGTATACCTTTAAGTTCTTTTGTTGTTGCATACTACCTCCTCTATCTCTGCTAGGATTACAGTCGCTCCATTCTGTTAAACGTTAACACATTATAAGTATCAGCACATACAACAGTTCGTTTAGATTTTCAAAAATGATTTCACCATTCCGGAAAATGAATTGCCAGAGCAGGGAATCAATCTTCTCTTGGTTGATATTCGAACCAATCCTTTCTCTGATATGATCGATTTTTCTCCGTCCTCTGTTCAAATGTTGGCTTGGGTTCTGTGCCATCCTATTTTGTTCAACGTTGTAAGTCAACCACTTCTAAGCCTGCAGCATAGACTTCAATCATAATTTCAATACAGTAAACACCCAATTGCTCCAATCGGTTTTTATATGCATCGATTTCTTTCAACAATTAATCCAAATTAATTACTGCAATATCCAACATTCAATGTCATTCAACTAACAGCGCCATGAACCCGTACCATAACTTGTAACTTCAGGGAAAAGCGTTGTTCTATTTCCATTCTGGTGTTGGCTACAAACTACAGATCGAATTAAAATAGCCATTCAGAAATAAGTTCACAGAGTAACAATTCTTATATAAATATCGATCTGTTTATTGCGCACTTTCTTTAATCGAGTCTCCCATAGTAGATACTTCAATTCAAGCATATGAATTTAACCAGAATCCACACACGAATTTTCTTGTTATTCTTCACAAATTTCCATATCACTTTTCACAATTCACATACATAATTTACTCCAAAATCTCACTTCAGAAATCGAATATAAATTTCCTCAATCCATCAATCAAAATATATAATACGGAGCAATATTTCATATAAACAAAATGAGGATACTTACAAATTTATCTTTGGCCTGATATCCAACACTCATGGCCCTTTACAAATACTGAAGGCTTACAGCCTTGTTGTTCAAGCCTACTCTCAATCTCACAACCTCTCACAATCTCAATGTCTTGTTCTCTCAAAACCCCTTCCTATTTATACAATTGTAAAAAAAAATGGTCTATTTAAATGCTCAATCCCCTTAATATCTCAACAAATCCCTAAATCTCTCAACATCCCTAAAAGGTAGATTCTCATCCCTAAAACTTAGAAACTAATTCCAACTTAGGCTCCCTTATTAATTCTAAATAATCTAGAAACTAATTTCTCTCACATTTACAATTTCTCACAAATAATTAATTAATCACTCAAAATAATATTATTATTTACATGAAATTTTAATAATTCTTCAAAACATGAAACCCCCTAGCTTAAGTAAAATACAAGGTGTTTTTCGGAGATGATGCTCTTGCATTAGACTCCCCATGTAAGAAAATTCATGACCACCTGGTCATAAGTTTGGATATTTCCTCCTGGATCCCAAATTTTATTTTTTAATCTTTCTTTGCTTGTCAATTTCTTTACTGTTGTTGTTATCTGCTGTTGTTCTCCAGGTTTCCATAATTTGTGTTGTAGTGCTCCACTTTCTCTGCCTTCCAAGTATTGAGTTGATGGTATTGGTTTGTTATGGTTTTGGACCATGGTATTGAGCAAGGCCTAAGACTATAAAAGGAGAAGAAGATCATTAGGCAAGTGTATGGAGAAAAGCTTGAATATCTGAAGAAGTAGGAGATCCAGAATGCAGGTTATGGGTTGCTTGATCTAAGCCAAGGAGATATCTCACAAGTTGATGGAGAACAAGATCTAAGGAGAGATCGGGATCAAATGGTTTGGAATGAACTATCTCTATATGGTTGATTATGCTATGTATACTCACGCATGTAATGTTCTGAACTGGGTATAAGTTAAGTTTGAGATAGCTGCAAGTCTAGATTGAATATTTATAAATCTGTACGCAGGTTGGCTTTGGTAAAACCATATACGCACGCGGGTTTGGTTCGTCCAAGTAGCATATACCATTTAACCTGTGATTTTTGATGATACAGTTGGTTCTGAATATTGTTACAGAGTTTAGTGTTCTGCTCTGTGTTCTGGTGACTGGTTTTGTTGACAGGGTTTCAGTATTGGCTATTGATGTTGCTAAGTGTTTGTGAGCTTCAATGATATTGATGGGTCCAGTATGAAAATTTGATGAAGCGTGGCCTTCAGATTATAGAGTTGTGCTTCATTGTATCCAGTCTGAAAATTTATGAAACGTAGTACCTGGAGGAGAGAAGATTGTAGGTCGGCGCCTACGTACTAGTATCTTAGCTAGTACAAGAACTATGGGGGTTGTAGCTCCCCTCCAGGAGAAGCTGGAGAACGAGAGAGGGTTGTAGCTCTCTACAGGTTGCAGCCTGCGTACTGGTAAAGGACTGCACCAGTACATTGTAAAAGAAGTTTCTTGTTAAAGGAAGATAGAAACAAATTGCAGCAGGTGGTTTTCACCCACATTGGGTTTCCACCTTATATCATGGTGTTCATGTGTGCTTCTTGTGTGTGATGATCTGTTCTGTTTATTAATTTTGTTTACTGTTCATATGGTCAATGAAGTTCTGATGCATTATCTAAAGATCAACATGTAATGGATTATCTGACTTATAAATAATATGGATATATGCTAGTTTCTTTAGACACAGTCGTGTATACATGCGAATATACTTAACTGAAGTAGCATATATGAATCTGAGTAAGAAAATGAAAAAGTTTTACTGATCTGATAATACTGATTCACCCCCCCTCCCAGTATTATTTCCAACAGATGATTGGTAGACTATTGTATGTGATAGCTTCACGACTATATGTAATGGAATAAGTTGGATAGGTTTCAAGATTTCAAGTAGCACTGAAGGAAACTCATTTTCTAATAATGAAAAGAATATTCATATATCTCAAATGAACGACAAAATCTAGGTTGTGGTATCTAAAAATAAAGGAATTAACACGGGTAGCTTACACAGATGCATATTTGGTAGGAAATTTAGATGAAAAAAGAAGTACAAGTGGAGCATCCTTCTACTTGGGAGACTATTTACTATCCTAGTTAAATAAGAAGCAATATTAAGTATCTTTGTCTACAATAAAAGTAGAATATATTATAGTAGCAACATGTTGTCCTCTTGATGAAGAAAACCTTACAATACATAAAAGTAAAATGTGATGAGCCTATTTCAATACTTCGTGACAACACAAGTGCAATAAACATCTCTAAGAGTCCAAAGATGCATTTTAAGACTAAGAATATTGCTATAAAGTTTCACTTTCTAAGGGATCAAGTAAAAAAAAGAATACTAAGCTAGAATATGTTGGCGCTAAAGGAGCATATTTTAGACATCTTCACTAAGCCACTTCCCAAAGAGACATTTGAGTATCTCAGACAGAAATTGGGAGTAATTTCTACTCCAAATTGATTTGCACAATCTTCAGTAAAGAAAGAAAAGGGGAGAGACAGTTTCAAGGGGAGTTAACCTTTGTTTTTTGATGTCAAAGGGGGAGAGAAAGATCAAGAAACACACAGGCAATGGGAGCATGATCACAGGGGGAGTATGATTGTTGCCATCAATGAAAAATGGGCAGATTGTTGGCCAAGTTGGCTCAATATAGACCCAAAATGCACTATAAATAGGTGCGAGAAGGATAATTTCAAGGAAATCACTCAAGATATTTTAGATTTATTCAAAAAAGAAAAGAAAATATATTTAAGTTTCATAACTCATGAAATTGAAGTGAAAAAGAGCTTATGTGGAGATACTTTCTAGGGAAGGATTTTTGGCACATTTTGAATTGTTTTTAGTTTTTTTTTAAGGTTTTTTTTATTATTTTGGAAGATTTTTTGGCACACCTTTTGATTGTTTTTGGCCCTAGTTAGAAGCCTAATTACATAAATATTCTTGAGGATATAACTTTGTCCCCTCTGAACGCTGAATTTTAGATTTTTATAGAGGGTTGAATTCCAATGTCGAAGGCTAAATTTCATACCTATCATGGGACCAGTTATCTATCGCTATTGAGGCCAAATTTTAGGAATGATGTTCTAGTACAAATAAAGTTGAACTCAGACTTATTTTTAGTGATAAATGCTAGAGTGTTTGAAATCAAGATTCACTGTAGAAAAAAATAGCACTAGGTGACCTAATGAAATATTTCTTACTTACAAAATGATTGTGCCTTTTGTTATGATCCCCAAGTATTAGCACTTAGTTAATTATTTTGAGGTTGGAACTTACCATGTAAACTTATTAAAGTCATGTTGGTTTTTATATATGTCAATATTTATTGAATATTTATTAAGAGATAAGCTACAATCGCCTAAGCTAGTTTATTTCCATTTTGTTTGTAAGCATATTTTAATATTTGATATTAATGAAATGAAGTGTTATTTTTGTTGTCTCTGTATTTATGGTTATATCTATGGTTTGTTGCATTTTTATTTAAGTTCAAATCAGTGGTATTAGAGTGTTCTTCTCTTTATCTACTTTTCTTTGCATCTCCCCAATGAGGTTGGGATATAAGGAGTTAGGTCATAAACTGGTCGAACCTTTGCAAGACCAGGCTTGAAAATCTCGACAGCCTCCCATGGCAGAAGATAATAAAGATGAGAGGCCAACAGATCCTTTCAAAATCTTGCTTGAAGAAGCCCACGAGCGATAAAAGAATGCGATGATTGTCAACTTTGCTAGAATCCTTCAGGGACTACCCAAAGACGACGCACCTTCTTCCAGTAGCCACTCTGGAAGTACCACATCCCCATTATTGAAGGTCACATAGATGCGTACATCGTAGATAAATGGTTAAATCTTAGAGAAGGATGTTTTTCTATTCATGATTTTTCCAGCTGGGAAAAGATTACTTATGCACTTCTCAAAGTCGCCCCCCACGTCAAGGACTAGTGGGAAACCTACTGTGAGAAGAAGGATGAAAGTACACCCTCACTAATTTTAGACGCACCCACTTGGAATTCATTCCAGGATGCCATCAAGAAGAAGTACTACCCTGTTGGAAGCTATGAGGACAAATACATAAATTGGACCCACCTTAGCCAGCCCTGACTATATTAAGTGACGTACGGCCAGGCCTGCAATACCCAGAATCTTTCCCTCATTTGTGCATATAAACATACATCTCATCATCTTCCAAATTTTATACCTAAATGCCCGACAAACTCGCCCACTACTATCTTCATCCTATAATTTAAAATCAGGACCCAACAATCATTACAAAAAGAAAACTTATCATCATTCAAACCAAATCAAACATTCAATGCTTTCACAAGCAATCATAATACTTCTCATTCACATATGGCTTGATTCAAGAATGAGCCCTTACTTTTCTGATTCGACCAGAATTCAAATGCCAAATAACACAATATGGTCACTCTTCTCTCATTCTATGGCCAATCGATCCATATTCAGTTTTCTCAATAATACATGGTCTTCAATTCAACATCTAAAATCAAATCTTTGACTTGGTAAAAATATACCTTTCCCCTTTAATACTTTCCAAATTGGATTTATTAAACCAACACATTTTTGTATTTATTTCCAGCTATGGTAAATTACAATATTCTGGTTTTGTTACACATCGAATGTCAATAACAACTGCCACACTTTAATTTACCTTCACATTTCAGAACGCACCTTAGATTCTGGATCTCAGCATTTGATTTATGAAATTGATATTATTTCAAAAGACCATTAGTTGTAATAAACCATACCTGGGCTATGCAGCTTTAAACCAATTGCATCAGTTATAATATTCACTGTAAAAAAATTTTATGATTCCTTCTCCTAACTGCGCCTTGGAACGCCTTTACATTCCATTCATGCCTTAGAATTTTGCCAATTCTTCTATCTCGAATTATAAACCTTGTGTCTTTAATAGGTTACGAATAAATATGATTATATCACGGATTCTACAAACCGATTTAACCATAAAACTACTGTTACAAACTCATACTTCCGCAATTCAATTTTACTCACAGATCGACTGAATATGAATGTATACCTTTAAGTTCTTTTGTTGTTGCATAGTAACTCCTCTATCTCTGCTAGGATTGCAGTCACTCCATTCTATAAAATGTTAACATATTATAAGTATCAGCGCATACAACAGCTCGTTTAGATTTTCAAAAATGATTTCACCATTCCGGAAAATGAATTGCCACAGCCGTGGAACCAATCTCCTCTTGGTTGATATTCGAACCAATCCTTTCTCTGAGATGATCGATTTTTCTCTGTCCTCTGTTCAAATGTTGACTTGGGTTTTGTGCCATCCTATTTTGTTCAATGTTGTAACTCGACCACTTCTAAGCCTGCAGCATAGACTTCAATCATAATTTCAATACAACAAACACCCAGTTGCTCCAATCGGTTTTTATATGCATCGATTTCTTTCAACAATTAATCCAAATTAATTATTGCAATATCCAACATTTAATGTCATTCAAACAACAGCGCCATGCACCCGTACCATAACTTGTAACTTCAGGGAAAAGCGTTGTTCTATTTCCATTCTAGTGCTTGCTACAAACTACAGGTCGATTTAAAATAGCCATTCAGAAATAAGTTCACACAGTAACAATTGTTATATAAATATCCATCTATTTATTGCACACTTCCTTTAATCGAGTCTCCCATAGTAGATACTTCACTTCGAGCATATGCATTTAACCAGTATCCACACACAACTTTTCTTGTTATTCTTCACAAATTGGCATATCACTTTTCACAATTCACATACATAATTTACTCCAAAATCTCACTTCAGAAATCAAATATAAATTTCCTCAATCCATCAATCAAAATATATAATACGGAGCAATATTTCA
>APFE030164706.1:5635-24739 GCA_000404065.3 Pinus taeda | reverse complement strand
CGCTTCCATCCTTATGATCATGGTAGGCTGGCTCTCAATGAGACCCCCTATCCTGCATTTGACAATTTTCATATTTTTTTTTTTGTTTTTGCAGAGCACCTCTCTTTTTGTTTATTTACACATAAGGGTGGTTCCGCACTCCTTAAGAGCGGGGAATGGTGGAAGAAGTCTTATCATCCCAACATACAGATACAAATCCTTTATTCTTACTCCTAAGTAATAATCAAGAGAGATTTTTAGGGAAATCGTCATGATAAAGATCACCAACCAGGGTGCCGGTAATGAGACAATGACAACGAAGATGAAAAGTTAAGGTCCCTCCTCTTGTCCTCTTATAAATAGTAGGCTTTATAGTGATGGCGATCTATGATCTGCTGACCTCGGTATATCATGGTTTATGTTCATCGCATAAGTCCATTGCTGTATCTAAAAGACTGGGGAGAACATGGGCGTAAATATCCTCAATAAGAGAAAAAATATGCCGATGGCATTCCTCAGAGAAGAATTCATGCAGATAAACTCATAGGATGCCGTTTCTTTGAAAGGAACAACGGAAAATCGCGAATGTTGTTCCTTCTGAGAAAGGAACAACAGAGACACTCAAATGCTATTCCTTTTGAAAAGGAACAACAGACTCACTCAAGTGTTGTTCCTTTTGAGAAGGAACAACAAAACACACAAGTGTTGTTCCTTTTGAAAAGGAACAAAAAAATTACACAAATGTTGTTCCTTTTGAAAAGGAACAACAAAATCACACAAGTGCTATTCCTTTTGAAAAGGAACAGCAAAATCACACAAGTGTTGTTCCTTTTGAAAAGGAACAACAAAATCACACAAGTGTTGTTCCTTTTGAAAAGGAACAGCAAAATCACACAAGTGCTGTTCCTTTTGAAAAGGAATAGCAAAGTCACACAAGTGTTGTTCCTTTTGAAAAGGAACAGCAAAATCACACAAGTGCTATTCCTTTTGAAAAGGAACAACAAAATCACGCAAGTGCTGTTTCTTTTGAAAAGGAACAGCAAAATCAAAATCACACAAGTGCTGTTCCTTTTGAAAAGGAACAGCAAAATCACACAAGTGTTGTTCCTTTTGAAAAGGAACAGCAAAAACACACCTGTGCTGTTCCTTTTGAAAAGGAACCGCAGAAACACGCCAGTGCTGTTCCTTCTAAAAAGGAACAGCAGAAACACACCAGTGCTGTTCCTTTTGAAAAGGAACAGCAGAACCACTTAGAATGCAAAAAGAAAATCAGGAAAACATATATACAAGATGTTATGTACAAGTTATGAAAAAATGAATTCCTTAAATTATAGGTGAGGAAGATTTCGCTTCCTCTCCTAAAATTTCCATATCAGTATCTTGTCGTAGCTGCTGACAAAAGGATTCCCGAGTAAGTGGCTTTCGATAGAGACGAACTCGGTGGCCATTTACTTTGAATGCATATCCAGAACCGTCAATTGTGGTCAGAGTAAGGGTCCCGTTGTCATGTACCTTATGGATTTCGTATGGTCCTAACCATCGAGTCTGGAGTTTCCCCGGGAAGTCCTGAAACCGAGAGTCGTATAACAGAGCCCAGTCTCCTTCGTGAAAGACTTTGTTCTTGATAAGTGCATCATGCCATTTAGCTCGCTGCTGTTGAATCAATGCTGTATTTTGTAATGCAGAGAGCCTGATTTCATCCAATTCATTAATATGCTGTAATCAATTGGTTTGTGCCTCACTCGGATCTAGGCCGACTTCCTGTGCAGTTCGTAGCATTTGGATTTCGAATTCTATGGGGAAGATAGGTTGTTTTCCAAACACTAATTGGTAAGGCGAATAGCCTGTAGTACTTCTCCATGTGGTTCTATAGGCCCACAGTGCCTCAAGTAATCGGGCGGCCCAATCTCACCTATGCGATGCAATAGTTTTTGTTAAAATTGATTCTATTACCTTATTACTACTTTCTACTTGCCCATTTGCTTGCGGATGGTATGGGGTAGTAATCTTATGTTGGACATGATAATTGTTAAGTGTTGAAGCTAATTTATTTCCAACAAATTGTGGTCCACCATCTGTAATTAGTTCTCTGGGAAGTCCATAACGTACAAACAAATGGAACAAGAATTGTATTACATAATCTTCTGTAGCCTTATGCAATGATTCGGCCTCGACCCATTTAGTAACATAGTCTGTCGCTACCAGAATGTATGTCCTCTGGTTTGATGATGGATTAATGGGCCTGACGAAGTCAAGAGCCCATCGTTCAAATGGCTCAATGACCAATTGTGGTCTCAGAGGCATTTCGTCGGCTTGGCCAGGTCGTCCTGCTCGCTGGCAGCTGTCACAGGCTTGTGCAATTTTTTTCGCATCTTTGAAAATTGTAGGCCAATAGTATCCCGTCTGCAATACTTTATGTGCTGTTCTCTTTTCAGCAAAGTGTCCCTCACATGGTCCGTCATGGCAAGCTTTTAAAACGTCGAAGATTTCGTCTTCTCGAATACACCTCCAAATTTGCATATCTGCCCCTGTGTGGAAAAAATGGCCTCCAATCCATGAAAATCGAGTGCTCTTCTGAACAATCTGCTTACGTTCCTGAGGAGTTAAGTGTTTTGGTAGCTTACCTACTGCAAGGTAATTGGCGACATCAGCATACCAGGGTGTTCGAACAGCAACAACAAACAGGTGCTCATCAGGAAATTGATCTTCCACTGCTGTTGTTTCAATTGATTTCGGTATTCGTGACAGAAAATCGGCTACAGGGTTCTCCTTGCCAGGTCGATCCTTGATTGTGATATCGAACTCCTGCAATAAGATCAACCATCTGGTTATTCTAGCATTTGTAACAGGTTTATTTGCCAAATATTTGATAGCAGAATGATCTGTATATAACATAACAGGATAGCCTGTGATATAATGTCTAAAATTATTAACAGCATGTATTACAACCAGGAATTCTTTTTCAGTGACAGTATAATTCAGTTCGGCAGAGGATAATTTTTTGCTGATATAGTAGATAGCATATGGTTTTTTATCCTCTTCTTGCCCCAGGACTGCACCGATTGCTGTATCCGAGGCATCAGATGAGATTTGAAATGGTAAATTCCAGTTTGGTTCTCGAAGGACTGGGGCTGTTGATACAAGCTTCTTTAATTCCTTAAAAGCATGGTCACATTTTTCTATCCACAAGAAATAAACATTACCAGTTAGAGCATATAGAGGTGCAGCAATATGTGAGTAATGTTATATAAATCGTCTGTAATACCCAGAAAATCCAAGAAAACTGCGTACCTCTGTTTGAGTAGTGGGGGTAGGGATAAGCAAAAGAATTTGGATTTTGGCCGGGTCTGCCTGGATGCCAGCTGCTGAAACATAGTGCCCTAGAATGAGCCCTTCTGTCATCATCATATAACATTTTCCGTGGCTTAGACAAAGTCTGGTAGCGATACAACATTGTAGGGCTTTTTCCAGAGTATCTAAAGCTGGATCAAAATCATCTCCATATGGTGTAAAGTCATCCATGTACACCTCAAGCCCATCGTTTATTAAATCTGCAAAGATGTTAAGGACAGCCCTTTGGAATGTAGCAGGAGCATTACATAGGCCGAAGGGTAGAACTCAATAGGCAAACGTTCCCCAAGGACAAGTAAAGGTATTTTTATCTTGGTCTTCAGGGGCAATTTGGATTTGGTTGCATCCATTAAAGCCATCCAGGAAAGAAAAGAATTTCTTTCCTGTTAAAGTGTCCAATACTTGGTCTATGAAGGGGAGAGGGAAGTGATCCTTCTGTGTGGCTTTATTTAATTCCCTGTAATCCATGCAAATCCTCCATTTTCCATTTTTCTTGGGTACCACCACCAGGGGAGAGACCCATTTACTATCGGAAATAGGATACATAAAGTTAACTCTAAAAGTTTCTGAATTTCGGCTTTTACAACCTCTTTTAGATGGGGATTGAGTCTTCTTTGCGGCTGACGAACAGGTCTTGCATATTTTTCTATATAGATGTGGTGGGTGCATAATTGAGCATCAATCCCTTTCATATCAGGGTAATCCCACGCAAATGCTCCTTGATATTTTCGTAACAGGTGAACGAGCTTTGTTTCTTGATCCGGTGTAAGGTTGGCATTGATATTTAGAGTCTTACCTGGTTCAATTTCCACTACTTTACTGTTGGCAACGAAAGTCACTGGTATTGTTGGATCATGTGCATCTTTCAAAGGGTCTTCTTCTAGCAAACTATCAAACGCTGCTTCTGTCATGAAACACTGTGTGTGAGGTCTAGATTCAGTTTGACTAATGAAATTATTGATGGCATCATCTTCTGTTTGGTCCTTAAAATCTAAAGCCTTCTGTACAGTTAATGGGGATCTGATATTGTTAGTAAGGTATGACACAGAATGCTGGTTAGTTTTGATCATTGGAAGTCTTGGCTGTGCTGGAGGATATAGAACTAGATTTTTAACGTCTGGTCCTTTAGTTATGGTCATGTTTCCCTACCGACAACCAATGTAAGCATCAGCAGTAGCAAGCCAAGGTACTCCTAGAATTAGCGGATGTCCATCCAGTCAGGTTTTTGGATTAATTATCAGGAAATCGGTTGGATATTCCCAGGAATCTACAGAAACCATGACATCGTATAGAGTACCTTTCGGTCGAACTACAAATCGGTCTGCCAATTCTAGCAAAGTAGAAGTAGGTTCTACTGATGTAATGCCAAGCTTTTGGCAGGTAGAGGTTGTCAAAATATTGATTGCGGCTCCTAGATCAACTAAGGTGTTAGTCAGGGTCTGACCATAGATTTGGACGGTTACAATTGGATTTCCGGGATCTTCATATTTAATGGGTGTCTCTTTTCCTGATAACAAGTCAGATAAAGTACCGACTACTTGGACTCTTGGGTTATTGGTTGTATTCCTCCTTGATTTTTTTATGCACAGTTCTTTTATGGTTTTTACGTATATAGGAATGTCTTGAATGGCTTGGAGGAATGGAATTCTTATGTACAGGTTTTGTAACTCTCCCAGAATGTCAAAGTCTAGATATTGCACCGGTCATGGTATGACTAATCGTTCTGGGAAAGGAGGAGAGGATGTACTTGCTTGATGATGGGTCTGTTCCTTATTTACACCCTCTTGTCGTAACGATTGTTCTATTGGTAACTGATCTTCAATGTGAACTGCTTTGTCTCCCTCTGTTTCTATTATACGCCCAGATCTTAACTGAAGATCATTGCACTCCCTTAGGTCAGGTCCGATTTCTGATGTTTCTATGATTTGGAGGGATTGGACCGATCTATTATTGGGATTGGGATTGGGTTGGGCTGGGAGTTGCGATCTCAGATTAGACTGGGGGTTTTGTTGTAAGGCTAACAGAGTCAGTTGAGGGAGTGGAATAGTTCCTGTTGGTTGATATGTCGATTTTGGCCAATTTGTCTGCCAGGGTGAACCTTGTGAAGTAGGGGGAATCCATTGTGGAGGATATGAGTTATTCTGCCAATATGGTGGGGTGTAGGGAAAATTTTGCCAGCCGAATTGGCCTGTCTGATTCATCCATGGATTTGGAGAAGGAAACGGCTGTGATGACCAACTCGGGAATGGGGGGTGAGATTGGTTTTGCCACATACTATATTGCTGAGCATTATACTGCGGAGGCTGGAAAGAAGAAGTTGGGTCCGAAAACATACCAAATTGCCTAGGTTGCCATTGGCGACGCTGGTTAACGAAGTATGCTGGCTCTAGCTCTTCTTCCGCTTCCTTATATACTGCCTTCAATCCAAGAAGTGAGGGGCATCTCTCAGTAAGGTGATCTTTCATACAGATAGCACATGTTTGAAATGCATCCAGTGGACATTCCTTGTGGCTATGTTTTCTTCTACATCGGGGGCAGAAAATCGCCAAATTTTGTTCCACCTCCATCTGTTTTTGTTTAGCCTGCACAATATCAAGTTGTGTAGTTAATGTCCCCAGGATATCAGTTTTAAAATTTTCTAATAAATTTCCAAGTTCTACACATGTTACTCCTTTTGTTGATATTTTGTTATCTCTGACAAACCGATCATATTCTGTTGTTTTTATCCTTGTGCTGCCTCTTGAACTCCTGATGCATAAATCAATGATGTCAGCAAAATTCTCTTGATAAATATCCCCTTTTCCCATGATATTCAATGTTTCAATCCACTGTTCTTTCATGCCTCTAATTAATGCAGTTTTCAACACATTATCAGGCAGAGGTAGTGATGCATAGGGGGATCTCTGTAAATTATACTGGAAACGTTCTACGTATTCCTCTAAAGTTTCATTTGATCGGGTTGTCATTTGGAAAATGTCATCTTTTATTTCTCTCGACCTACAGTAATCCTGATATTTCTTTAGGAAAGATTCTTTCATTTGCTCCCAGTTATTTATGACTCCACCACCTAAACCCATAAACCATCTCAGAGCCGCCCCTTTCAAAGTGGAGGGGAACAATTTTAATTTCTGGGGGTCAGTGGTGTAATCGTATCCTCTACATAGCACATCGAATTCAAATAAGAATGCATCGAGGTCCTCTGATGTAAGTCCATGAAACGTAGGGATTTGTTGAAGAGGGATCGCTTTCATGGGCGCATTTGCTGCAGAATCTACTATAGGATATTGTAATGTAGAAGTTTGAGTATTTGGTTGATTTGCACCATAGGATCAAATATATGCCAATAACCTTCCGGAATTTCTAGGAGGGTGTTCCTAGGTTGAGAAGGAACGGCCTTGGCAGGGACTGCTTTAATAACACTTCCCTTATCTGGAATTTCTATTTGAGGGAATGGGGTGCCTTCAATACTAATTTTGACTGCGCTCCCCTTATCTGGGTTGTTTAGCAGTTGGATTATCCCAGGAGGAGACCTTGGCTCTCCTATTTCCCCTGTTTCCCCTTCTCCTTCGCAAAGGTTGCTTAAATTCCCTTCCTGCAGTCGTTCTGACACAGAATTTTGAATTTCTTGAAAGTCCTATTCATCAGTCTGACTATGCACCTCAGCAAAGGCTCGAGATGGTGATGCTGTGGCCTGAAGGGAGCTAGTAGGTTGTTTAGAATTAATCTTTCTAGGGCCTACCGATGGCCGAGATTCAGTTTTCTTATAGATTTCGTCTATGAAGGTTGTTCGGCCAAGAGTCACCGACCCTTTGGCTTTTTCAGATTTGGCTGGAGGTTTGATATTCTTTTTTAGCTTTTTCTGCTTAGTCATGCACTCTAAAAACTACTAAATCCTATTCAACCAACAATTCTGCTAAGAGAGCGGATGGTGGAGCAGGGCTTTTACATGCTCCATACGCAGGTTCTTACCTTCCGTTTTTAAGATCCAACTCCCCCCCTAGCAGATTTGCGCACAACTCTGTAAAGGGAAAATGGCTATACTCTTTCCCCGGCAACGACGCCAAAATGTAGAACTATAACTAGGGTCTCTCACACCTCTAATAATTCCACATTAATAAATCAATCCAGGAACGTTTTGTTATTGCAAAGAGTAACTCAATCCGAGGCTATTCGTCCGAGTAATGCTTAGTAGTATAGTGTTCAGAAGATACAAAAGAAAACAGATGCTAAGCTGTAACTAAGCTAACCCAAAAGATAGAATCACACAAGACAATTGATCAGTCAAGGGTACGGAAGAAATAACCCATCCCTCTAGAAACTGATAAAAAGGAAATTAGAGCATGGACCATAGGTCTGGGAGCTAGGCAACGTCTGCTAAGGCTCACTACAGCCTTAGACCTTCTCTCACACCAAAACAACAAAGGCAAGTAAATAGAACGGTAGAAGGAAAAATGGAACAGCAAAACGGAAATGGAACAACAGTAAAATTGAACAGCAGTAAATGGAACAGCAATCGAAAGAACTGAATCTCACGAGTTAAAACCAACTGATTCACACTCTGATTTTCTCTTCAAGCAAACTGGATAAGATATACTTTATGAGACAACATTCATTGATGAGTTATGGAACAACAATAATCAACCATATATACATGCTTCACACTAATATAGTAATCTGAGAATGAGGGATGATATAACTATGTTTCTAAACGGAATAACATTACTTTCAAGTCCCAACAAGTATTATTTCACATGGATCCAATGACAGTAACATTCATACCAACACTCTGTCATAGAAATAGCTGATTAAAGAGGCAATTCAACTCTGAATAGATCCAAGTATACAATGTGGAGTCATTAAACAGAAAAATCATTAATATATTAACCATAACCGAGCATAGCATATCATATGAAAGATGTATCAGATTACTGAGTAATAGAGATAAGCAAACCGCACATAAATCACAGTATAATGGTACAAAAGCAAGTGTCGTTCGGAGCCGGGCCCTTAGCTGCCAACGGTACACCGCCTTAGATTACTCCAGACGCATAGATGAAATAAACCCCAAGTCTTTTATATTAATGCATCAACAAATGTATAACAAAACCAGGTCTCAGTGAGACTCGATGATCAAAGTTTTGTTCTGAAACTTAAAATTATAAAAAATAGTAGTTCCTTTGCTCAATGACGATGTTCCTTTATATAAGAGTAATGACGAAGGTATCTAGATAACAAAGATAAGTAAAATAACGAACCGCCAATCGGTTAATCCTTCACTTTTCTTTCTCGCGTTCGCCGACTCGGTATCCCTCCTTCCTTTCCTGGGCTATTCAGCTCTAATTTGATCGATCTTGTTCGCATCCGGTTCCCCTCTGGAGGGACAACAGTTATTCTTCCTCTACTTTTCGCTTTTGGACAGCAACTCCTTGCTTCCACTTCTCCCTGCATGGAAAAACGACAATTATTAGTGATTGAGCTCCCCTTGCTAATTCTTACGCATTTTATTAAAATCCTTTATCTCTTTTGAATTCACAATGCAGAAAAGGTTACAAATATTATTGAAAAGCTACTAAATTGCTTGTCAAAAGCATACCTTTCAAGTGCTCCACACTTAGCAGCTCCAATCTTCCTAAATCCTTGTGGACTAAAGCACTTAAGACGGCAGTGTATATATTAAACTGTGTTCCAACCAAGGCGGTTCCTAAAACGCCATTTGAATTATGGAAAGGTTGGAAACAGAGTTTGCAACATATGCACATTTGGGGATGCCCGTCTGAAGTGAGAATTTATAATCCAGAAGAGAAGAAGCTGGACCCAAGGACCATTAGTGGGTATTTCATTGGACATGCTGAAAGGTCTAAAGGTTATAGATTTTCTTGTCCATCTCACAGCACTAGGATTGTGGAATCAAGAAATGCAAAGTTTCTTGAAAATGACTTGATCAGTGGGAGCGATCAAACCAGAAACATAGTTTCTGAGAAGGATCATTCAGAATCTCAACCTTCCACTTCAAGTGATAGATTGATTATTTTTCATAGCAACCCTCAAGTACAAACTAGTGTTGAACAACCAATCGTTGAAGTTCCACAAGCTGCTGATGATATTCCAGTAGATCAAGGAGTTCAAGAGTTGCCAAGAACTTTTGAACAACAAGTTGAACCGCATACTTCTCAGGAAGATGATGGTACAACATTAAGAAGATCTACCAGACCAAAGAGATCAGCAATTCCTAGTGATTATGTTGTGTATCTACAAGAATCTAACTACAATCTGACTAGCTCCTCTTCTTGTTTTCGCCCTGCCATGCACAAAGTCGCCCCTCCTCGGCGTGCATGTCCCCTCTTATAGGGAATTATAACATTGTCGTAACCACTAGCCACGCTTGAGAGGATGGCATTCCACCTAACCTGATAAAGAACCCAAACAAACTATATTGAACTTGCAGAAGGAGTAAACAAAAGACATTATCGAGCCCTTTACCAACCCTGCACTTTCAATATTGATGCGTCATTCTAAACGTTATCAACCCTCCCATGAAGGAAACACCAATGGTAGAAGAACAAAAAGTCGTAGACAGAGCATAGGAGTCTGTTGAATCTGGTCTTGCACAAAGCTAACCGGCCGACAAGACACCACCGGCAAGATTGCTAACAGATTCCCCCCCACCGAGATTTCCTCACGACGAAACTGAGAGAAAGCATAAGTTCCATGATCTATCCCAATTCACCTAGAGAAAGGGTTGATGCCTTGGAGTTTCATGTTGCTTCCGAGACAGCTCCAAAACTGAAATGACAAAAGGCTACCAATTGATCCTCAAAAGCCTTTTTATTAACGAGGCCTATATTTCCTTCATTTTCCTCCTCACATGCATAATGTGACCTTTCACCTCCTTTTTCTCCTAATTTCCATTATTTTCATAAATAATTGTGCCAAAAAAGCCATTTTTCTTTCCAAATCCTTAGTCATTGCCTTTGCCAATTTCCTTAGCCATAATAAACCAAATGAACACCCCCTCTGATGTCTTGCCCAGCATTCATTTTGGAATAAGTGTCTCATCAACCGTGGTTATTATTTTTAACTTTTATTACATGGAATTTTCACCAGGGTTGTTATAGAACCCTCCCCCTTGGGGGACATCGTCATTAATGTTAAACCACACCAATACCTCAACAAAACCATTGAAAAGAAAACATACTACCCATGGATCTTTATAGCATAGCTCTATGCAACATTTACAATGATCACCCTGCTGAAAAGCAAACCAACATCATAACAACATGACAAAATAATGACATGACAACCATACTGCTTATTGGAGATTTATAAATTATCTCATGGCGGTATTTACATCCATATACATATGTACATATAGTAACATCACAAAAACATATACCAAAACATATACCAAGACATATACCAAAACACCATACCAAAACTACTTTGCCTCAACCAGTAAACAAGGAAGGATACATAAACTGCATCTAATGAGCCATATCCCATGTATCTTCATCAGTCCCAAAGTGCTTCCACTACACTTTAACTTGCTCAATTTCTCGATTCCGGAGCATGAGAACCTTTTTCTACAATATACATTGAGGCTCAAAATAGAATTCTCCATCTGGTTCCACCTGCAATACAAACCAGTCAATCACATGATCAACAACTTTAGCATACTTCTTAAACAATGACACATGGAAAACATCATGGAATTTCACTGTCAGAGGTAATTCAAGTTGATAGGCTACTGGCCCAATCCTCTCAACAATGTTGAAGGGTCCATAAAACCGTGGTGCTAGCTTGACACATGATCCAATCCATAAGGATCTCTTCTTTGGTTTGATATGCAAGTACACTTGCTCCCCAACCTAGAACACCTTGAACAACCTATTCTGATTTGCTTAAATCTTTTGCCTATCATGTGTTTCTTTAAGTCCTTCTTGATCACCAGCATTTCCTATTCCATGTCTGTCAACATGTTTCGTATAATCAATACCCTATTAACTAGATCACTCCAACTGATGGGAGTGTTGCAACTCTGCCCATACAATGCCTTGAAAGGACTCATCCTTAATGACTCCTGATAACCATTGTTGTATGTGAACTTTACAAGTGGAAGATACTCTTCCCACTTCTATTGTTGATGCATCACATACATCCTCAACATGTCCTCCAATATCCTATTCACCCTCATTGTCTATCCATCTGTCTGTGGATGATAAGTTGTACTGAAGGCCAACTCTGTGCCTAAGCCTAAAAATAACTCCTTCCGAAACTTAAAAGTGAACTTTTCATCCCTATCTGACACAATATTCTTTGGAACACCATGCAATCTAACCACATCTCAGATTAATACATGTCTTACATCGCTAGCTGAGAATATAGACTTCACTGGAATGAAGTGTGCAACCTTTGTCAACCTATCCAAAAAAAACATGATGGAATCTTGTTGTCTCACTGTCTTAGGAAACCCTATGATTAAGTCCATGGAAATGACCTCCCATTTCCATTCTGGAATCACGATCGACTATAGCAGTCCACCTAGGTGTTTACACGCTGACAATCAAAACACTTAGACACGCACTCTGTTACATCCCTCTTCAGATTTGGCCAATAGTAAAATATCTTCATTATTGTCAGTGTCATCTGATAACCTAGGGAGCATGAATACGGTTTTGTATGAAACTCTCTCAAGATCACCTTCTTGAGCTTGTTGCTATCTGGTACATATATGTTGTCTCTAAATCTGACCAATCCATCCGATATAAGACAATAATCCACACTCTATGCATCTATAATTGTGTTTATACATGTACTATCATGTCTACCTATACCTATACTTGTACCTGCACTCTGCTGCTTCCTGCACACAATCTCCATATACTTGACATCTTGCTGACCTTCCTGTAAGATCCAATCCTCTAGATATGTCTCCTAAGATCTCATAGCTACCAAGTGATTTACACCTACCCGCCTGCTAAGAGAACCTGCCACCCTATTCTCTTTACCTTTGATATACATGATCTCGAGATCAATCTCACTAATCGTGGCCAACCATCAGGCCTACTTGGCATTCAGATTCAGATGATAAAACAAATACCTCAACAAAATATAATCACTCATAAGTACAAACCTCCTGCCAAGAAGATAGTGCCTCCACATATTCAATGCATGTATAATCATTGCTAACTCAAGACCATGTGTCGGGTAGTTACGCTCGTGCTCATCAAGCTTTCACAACTCATAACATACCACCTGTCCATCCTACATAAGGACTCCACCAAGTTCTCTCTTGAAAGCATATGTGCATACAACAAACTCTTTGTCCAGATATATAATCTGTAGCACTGGTGCATGTGTCAACAACTGCTTAAGCTGCTTAAAACTAGCCTCACACTCCATTATCCATTCAAATTTCTTACCTTTCCTCTACAATGATGTGATAGGATAGCAATCTGCAAGAAGTTCTTGATGAACCTCCTATAATAGCCTGCCAAACCCATGAAGGATCTCACCTCATCCACATTCTTCGGAGCTACCCATTCCATGATGGCTCTTATCTTTTCTGGATCTACTGCAATTCCCTCCTTGGAGACAACGTGCCCCAAGTAGTGTACCTCGGTCTGAAAGTAACTACACTTGTTGAGCTTAGCATACAATTGATTCTCTCTCAACACTACTTCCAAATCCTTGGCATGCTCTTCCTCATTTTTAGAATATGCCAATATATCATCAAT
Organism: Pinus taeda; assembly: GCA_000404065.3. Lineage (NCBI taxonomy): Eukaryota > Viridiplantae > Streptophyta > Pinopsida > Pinales > Pinaceae > Pinus > Pinus taeda. The sequence goes on along the minus strand of APFE030164706.1, from coordinate 11,675 downwards.
GAACACAATAACAAACCTATCTAAATATGGACGCAACACACTATTCATCAAGCACATAAATGTAGATGGAGCATTAGTTAAGCCAAATGGAACAACAACAAACTCATAATGCCCATACCTAGTCCTGAATGCAATCTTGAAGATATCCTCTTCCTCGATGCATACTTGATGGTATCTCGATCTCAAGTTGATCTTAGAGAACATTGATGCTCCCTTCAGTTGATCGAACAAATCATCAATCCTCGGTAAAGGTTACTTGTTCTTAATAGTCACTTTGTTCAACTGCCTAAAGTCAATGCATAATCTAAGTGTAACATATTTCTTCTTCACAAACAATACTGGTGTGCCCCAAGGAGATATACTTGGCCTAATGTATTCGTTGTCCAACATTTCCCTCAAATCTAGATTTAACTCAACCAACTCAGGTGTGCTCATCTTGTAAGGTGCTTTTGATGTTGGAGCTGCCCTTGGCACTAAATCAATAGAAAAGTCTACCTCCCTATGCAGTGGAAACTCTGTAATGTCCTCAAGAAATATATCCTGAAACTGTTGCAAACTAGGTACCTTCTCTTATATGAAATGGAGCAGTAATGTTGTGCTAATTCCCCATTTGGATTAAAACCCAAGATGCTTATCATTTTCTTATCAAGTGATTAACGATTCAATAATTTTTCTTAATTAATTGATTCCCATTAGAGTTTCTTATGTAAATTTAAGAAACAATTTAACATTAAACATATGCTGAACAACAGCAAAGAGCATCAAAATACAAAACACACCAAGAACATGATAAAGGATTTCACCCCTCCTGGGCTACGTCTCCTTGGTCCAACTTCCAATGGCTTGGGCCTCTCTATTATGCTCAAATTACAACAAAAGTGTGTTTACAATGCTCATATGCCTCTTAAACCTATCTCAATGAGTTTATAATACTCAAAAATGGCCATCTAGCCCCTTTTTGCATCCCCTTTGGATAAGAACTAAAGAATTTATGACTTCTCCTAGTTCTCCCACTATTTGTTCCACAAAATTTTCCAAATCTGACCAAAAACCACATTTCCCCTCCAAAATCCACTGACGAAGCGAGAAATTGGCTGCACTAGGGGCCATAACCTATCGGTCGTATCGAAAATCACAATTGGCGAGTGTTTGCGGGCGGAAGTTCTTATTAACATAGAAAAATGTTACGATTGCAATATCAGCAGACCCGATGGGAACTTAAACTATTACATATAAAATCTCGCATCATGGGTCTTATCACTCATCACAATCGACAATCAAGTGGGAACATAATCGACGACATGGTGGACCCCCCGAGACATTAATTGCAACATATGAATTATCGCATCTGGGAACCCAATCAAAAATCGCAATCGACACTTTCCATCGCGCGGATACCAAAACCCATACCACTACGATATTAGCGGACCCGCCGAGCTATGAAATATAGTGTATAACATATCGCATCCGGGGACAAATTGCAATCGGTGTTATCTACGATGACACACACAAACACACACACACACATATATGTATCAGCAGGTACCGGGTGCAATATGTGATTGTGATATATTGCATTGCAACCCTGACTGTGTCGGGGTCCGATTCTTAACATTATGAGATATGTGATTGTGATCGCATCGCATCACAACCTGCTCTACGTTGGGGCTGATTCTTTAATCTAAACCACTTACCGTTGCGATATGTGATATGCGAGGGCTAATGGTGGGCTGCCACTTGGCACCTCCTCATTCACTGAAGGCCTTGCTACATCATCCCAAACCTGCCATGTAGACAAGTCAAACTTGAACTTTGACTTGCTCTAACTTTTGCATATGAACTTGGATTTGAGTGTCATTCACACCGTTGGATTCAGAATAACGAGCTCTTCAATCTGAAGATGCGTTTGACAAGATTCTGACACTTTTATTTTCTAGCATAATTCTGAGCACCTTATCACTCCTCCCCATTGGAATCCTTTTGGACCCCAAAATATTATATTTAGTTATTGAAATGATGAGGGTATTGTTCCCTCACCTTTCGCTCTTCAATCCATTTGGCCTTTGATGGATTTGTACCTTTGAGACCCACTCGAAGATAATCAAAATTTCCCCTTTCTGATGACCTCATTCTTCTGTTAATTATGGTGTCTTGTTGAAGCTCATCAAGAAATTCTGGAGAAAATTATTCAATTGATGGAATTTGTACACTTTCACCTTAATCTTCAATCAAAGGAGGCTCATACGATCTCAAATTTTCAACATTAACAACGGAATAGATTTGCATATATGAAGGTAAATCAAGCTTAAAAGCATTATTACCAATCTTTTCCAGAATTTTAAATGGACCATAGCAGATTGGTTTCAACGTTTTACCTACTTGAAACTGATGATCCACATGATGCTTATCATGACTTGCCTTATACTTTCCTTGAATCTTTTCTAGTTGTTATTGAACTGTTCAGTGAATCAACTAAATTTGCCTAATAAATTTATTTGCTTTATCTATGTCACTATGTCCATCTGTAGCTACATATTTCTCAAAGATGAAATTCAAAGGCGATTTAGGCAAATAACCAAGACATGCCTCAAAAGGTGAAGTTAGAGTAGAAGAGTGTTTTTCTCAGTTGTAAGCATGATGAATATAATGCAATTGTTCATCCCACAACTTAGGATGTTTGCTGCAATATCCTCTTAGCAAATGAATAATTCTCCTATTAACCACTTTAGTTTGACCATCTGTTTGCAGATGGAAGGTTGTACTTTTCTTCAATTTGGTGTCCATCAAGTTCCATAAACTTGACTAAGAATTCCCAACAAATCGAGAATCACGATCACTTACAATAGAAGTAGGAAATCCAAAATGAACCCATACATTTTGAAAGAAAATTCGAGTTGTTTGTTCATTTGTAATTTTCTTTTTACAAGGCATTAATATGCACATCTTGCTGAACCTATCCACAACTACATATAAATAATCATGACCTTTCCTTGATAAAGGAAGAACTCCTACAAAATCCATAGAAACACTCTCCCATTGACGTGAAGGTATCGGAAGTGGTGTGTACAATCCTAGCTTCCTATTACTAGGTTTACTGACTGCACACAATGAACAACCTCTGACAAAATGTGACACACTTTCAAACATACAAGGCCAGTAAAAATACCTCTGAAGATTTTCCACTATTTTACTTATACCGAAATGTCGAGCAATAAGAGAAGTGTGCACTTCCCTTTTGACATTTACTCTCTCTTTGTGTGGAACACGAAGTTTTCCCAAATGATACAACAGATTATCATGAACATGGTAGTCTAATTCCTCAACTTGGTAGCCTTGACTCAAGTTTAAATATACCTCTTGAAAGTCAACATCATGTACATATTTCTCAACATAAATTTCAGGCAAAACAGAATGATTCTTGAGTAAAATGGTTGCACTAACAATCGGTCTAGAAAGTATATCAACAACTATGTTATAAATACCTTTCTTGTACCTGATTACCAAGTGGAATTGTTGTAAGAATCCCATCCAACGAAAATGCCTTGACTGCTGCAATTTTCTTTGAGATTGCAGATATTGTAAAGGTTGATGATCAATGTGAATAATGGTTTCTTTTCCCATCAAGTAATGCTTCCATTTCTTCACACTTTGCACCAATGCATAAATCTCTTTATCATACGTAGGATAATTAATAACAACACCATTAAAAATTTCAGAATGAAATGAAATGGGCTTACCATGTTGTAAAAGAACTGCACCCATGGCATAGTCACTTGCATCTGTTTGTATTTCAAATAGTTGTTTCAAATCCAGTAATGCTAAAACTGGGGTTGAACTGATCTTTTGTTTTAAAGCATCAAATGCTTTATGTTGTTTGCCTCCCCACTATAAGACAACCTTCATGCTGGTCAAATCATGTAGTGGAGCTGTTGTAGAAGAAAAATTAGCAATAAACTTCCTCTAGTATTGTGTTGCTCCCAAAAAACGCCTTACTTCTGTGACTGATTTGGGTATTGACCAATTCACAATGACCGAAACTTTAGAGGGGTCAATCTTTAGCTCACCTCCTCCAACTATATGGTCCAAATACACTAAGGAAGTTTTCTCGAATTCACATTTAGGCATCTTCAAAAATAATTGTTCTCTTTTCAAGACATTCCACACTTTCCTCACATGCTTGACATGCTCTTCTCATGATTTGTTGAATATCAAAATATCATCTAAATAGACAATTACAAACTCATCAACAAAGGATCTTAAAACATCAATCATAATTCTCATGAATGTAGTTGGAGCATTGAAAAGACCAAAAGGCATAACCAGCCACTCAAACAATCCTTGTTTTGTTTTAAAAGCAATCTCCAAATATCCTCCTCAGCTATTCTGACTTGATGATATGCGCTTCTCAATTCTAATTTAGTGAAATATTTTGCATTCTTCAACTGATCTAGAAAATAATCTATTCTGGGTAGTGGGTATCAGTTTTTTATTGTAATCTTATTCAAAGCTCGATAATCTACACACATGCACCAAGTTCCATCTTTCTTCGGTACCAAAACAATTGGTGAACCACATGGCGAAGTACAGGGATGAATTACACCTTTATCTAACAATTCCTGGACTTGTTTTTTAATTTCTAAACTTTCCAAAAATGACATTCGTTATATACCAATGTTTGGGAGTAGACAATATTGTTGTAGCTAAATTTCATGTTGAATTCCCCTTTTTGGTGGAAATCCATTTGGTTCTTGGAATACATCTATTGGTTTGTGTTATATTCTTTCCACAAATTTTTTTGGACCCTATATGAGGTTGACGAACCTACCTATGGTTTTGTGCATGGTTTTCGCACATGGTTTTGGGCGCGATGGTTTTCAGTCCATGGTATTGGATGCTTAGGCATGTATATATATGTATTGTAACATTGAAAAGAATATAATGAAAAATCAAGCTGGTAGTCCCAGTTTTTGGGATCCAGGGGAAAATCTCTGTATATATTTGTTTTATGTGTTATTCTCTCACTACTATTTATTTTCTGTGTTTTAGAATTCGCATGCAGGTAATTTATGTATGGGGTTAAAACCTAGATTTGGTATCAAAGTTGATTTAGCTTCAACGGGACGCTTTTGTTGCTAAGGGGTTTCACTCGGGCCTGTGGTAGACCCTGTTCAGTGGGAGATCTGCAGGACTGATTCTGGTGGTGAAAGAAGATTGCAAGCAGTGGAAAGATAGAGATCAATAAATTTAATGGTCAGAGTTTTGAGTTATGGAAACTCAAGATGGAGGATCTTTTGGTAGATAAAGATTAGTGGATCATGGTAGATCCAGGTACTAAACCAATGAGAGTGTCCGGTGAAGAATGAAAGAAGTTGGATCGAAAGGCAAAGAGCACAATATGATTGTGTGTCTCAGATTCAGTATTGTCGAATGTATGAGGGGAAGCTACGGCAAAGGCTTTGTGGGACAAGTTAGGGACTTTATACCAATCTAAGTCTTTGGTGAATAAACTGTTCCTACGGAAAAAGCTATATAACCTGAGAATGAAAGATGGAGACTCGGTGACAGAGCATCTGAATGCATTTAATACTATGGTAATTCAGATATTATCTGTTGATATTAAAGTTTCAGATGAAGTAAGTTCATTAGTTTGTTGTGTTCTCTCCCAAATTCATGGGATAGTTTGGTTATTGCAATAGGTAGCAATGAAATTGCATTGCAATTTGATGAAATAGTCTCATCCTTGCTAACGGAGGATATGAGACGGAAAAATATGGAGAGCCAGAATGGTGATGCCTTGTCTATATGAGGATGGCCCCAAAGCATAAACAAAAATAATTCATTGAGTGGGAGATATAAATCTCCAGGAAAACCTGTAAAGGTGTGCTGAAAATGTAGAAAGGAATGGCACTACAAAAGGGACTGTAAATCTAAAGCTCCTGACAAAGGAAAGGGATCTGATGATGCTCCTTCTGCAGAGGTGAAAACCACCTCAGATGAAGGTGGGGATGTGTACTTGGTTTCTTCAAGTACACATGTAGAT
>APFE030164688.1:2393-95017 GCA_000404065.3 Pinus taeda | reverse complement strand
GTTTGAATAGCACAATCTATAAAGATCAGCTATCATTAGGAGGAAAGAACATATTTTCTCAATGGGAGGATTCCTAACCTTGAAATTTACTTTTTAGAATCGGAATGTAGTCCAATTCTAGTTTGCATACATTTTCTAAATATAAAATGACCTTATAATTCTAAAGGAATCTGTTTGAGAGTACAAGTAGTATGTGAAATAACATTTCTTTTAAATAAATGTAAGATATATATAGGTAAAATATTAATTGAAATTATTATATTGGAGTTAAAAATAACAATTGGTATAGAAATTGTCATAAGATATATGAAATAATATTTCTTTTAAATAAATGTTAGATATGTATACGTAAAGTATTAATTGAAATTATCATATTGGAGGTAAAAATAATAAATGGTATGGAAATTGTTGTAAGATATGTAGGTAAAATATTAATTGAGATTATTATATTGGAGGTACAAGTGGTATAGAATTGTAAGGAAAAAATGTTATTTATAATATTTGGTAGAATTGTAAGTTATTTTTTTAAACAAATATTTAGATTATTAATAATTACAATTAAATTTTGAAGGGAAGAAATGAAATGAAAAGTATTATTTAATACGTTATATTGGAGGTAAAAATATCCAAGGTGTATAGAAATTATTGCTGGGAAAAATGCTATTTATAATATATGGGAATAATTACAATTAAAAATAACAAAGTGTATAAATAACAAGGTGTATAGAAATTACAATTAAAGATAACAAAGTGTATAACTAACAAGGTGTATAGAAATTGTTGCTGGGAAAAATTCTATTTGTAATATATGGGAATAATTACAATTAAAAATAACAAGATATATAGAAATTGTTGCTGGGAAATGATGTTATTTATAACATATGGGAAAAATCGATTTTTTTTTATATAATATATTGTGATTATTAATAATTACAATTAATAGAAATGGTTGTTTGGAGAAAATTTGGAAAAAATGTTATTTATTAATATCTGGGAAAAATCGAAGTTTTTTTTAAATATTAATATATTTCGGTTATTAATGATTACAACTAAATATTAAAGGAAATGAAAAGTATTATTTAATATCAAACAAATGCATATGCTACATGTTATTTTTTTTTTTTTCCATTTCTAATATTTTAATTTAAATCTAAGAATTATCTGTGTAAATAAAATAAATGTGTTTACACAAATATATATATATATATGCATTTATATTTTTTATATTTTGTCTATTTCTAATATTTAAGAATTATCTGTGTAAATAAAATAAATATGTTTACACATAAATATATATTACATGTTATACATTACTTAATAAATCCCATCGATATAGGTCTATAGAATGCAATTTATATTTTTTCTTTTTTTTTTCCATTTCTAATATTTAAATTAAGAATTATCTGTCTAAATAAAATAAATATATATTACTTAGTTACATGAAATTTTTACAATATTCATAAAGCTTTTATCCAAAAAGCAATTTAGCTACATGAAATTTTTACAATATCAATCAACTCTTAAATTACAATATCAATCAACTCTTAAATAATCTAATTGTTAAGAGTTTTTATCTTAAAAGACATTATTTAAGAGTTTTTATCTTACAAGCATCGAGTTAAGATTTTTACAATATCCATAAAGCTTTCATCCAAAAAGCAATTTAGCTACATGAAATTTTTACAATATAAATCAACTCTTAAATAATTTTTACAATATAAGCTTTTATCCAAAAAGCAATTTAGCTACATGAAATTTTTACAATATAAATCAACTCTTCAATAATTTTTACAATATAAATCAACTCTTAAATAATCTAATTGTTAGGAGTGTTTTTTACAATATAAATCAACTCTTAAATAATCTAATTGTTAGGAGTTTTACTCTTAAATAATCTAATTCTTAGGAGTCTTTGTCTTAAATAATCTAATTGTCAAGAGTTTTTATATTAAAAGCATTTAATTGTTAAGCTTTTTTATCTTAAAAGCATCGAGTTGTTAAGAGTTTTTATCTTAAAAAGAAATTTTTATAAGTTAAGTTTGTATGGTCAATGGAATGCGCTTAGTAGTGTAGTTCCCTACATCGAGTTGTTAAGAATTTTTATCTTTAAAAAAAAAAATTATAAGTTAAGTTGTCAATAATTTTTATCTTTAAAAAAAAAAATTATAAGTTAAGTTGTCAATGGAATGCGCTTAGTTAAGTTGTCAATGGAATGCGCTTATATTTCATGAAAATAATTTTGATTTTACAACAAAATTCTTAGTAGTGTAGTTGGCTTCTTCATATCTTAAGTTGGAATCCTAAGTTGTATTCCCAGGGGAATGCTCTTATATTTAAGTTGTATTTCCAATGGAATGCTCTTATATTTATGTTTTCATAAAAACTTCTTGAATGCTCTTATATTTAAGTTGTATTTATATTTATGTTTTCATAAAAACTTCTTAACTTTACCATATGAAAATAATTTTTTACATAAATATTTTACAACAAAATTCTTAGTAGTCTAGTGCCCTTTTTCTTTTTCTTTTAGAGAACAAATCGTTTTCTTTTAGAGAACAAATCGTTTACAACAAAATTTTAAGTAATCTTGTTCTCATGATCATTTAGATAGAAATTTGTATGAAATTTGTGAATGTTAAGTTGTACTGCCAATGCAATACTTTTATATTTATGTTTTCATAATCTAGTTTCCTTCTTTATGTAGAAACAAATAGTTTACAACAAAATTGTAAGTACTCTAGTTCTCATGATCATTTAGATGGAATTTTTGAAATGTTAAGTTGTATGGAATGCGCTTATATTTCATGAAAATAATTTTGATTTTACAACAAAATTTTTCATGAAAATAATTTTGATTTTACAACAAAATTCTTAGTAGTGTACTTGGCTTCTTCATATCCTAAGTTGGGAATCTAAGTTGTATTCCCAATGGAATGTTCTTATATTTAAGTTATATTTCCAATGGAATGCTCTTACATTTAAGTTATATTTCCAATGGAATGCTCTTATATTTATGTTTTCATAAAAACTTCTTGAATGCTCTTATATTTATGTTTTCATAAAAACTTCTTGAACTTTACCAGATGAAAATAAATTTTTACATAAATATTTTACAACAAAATTCTTAGTAGTGGAGTGCCCTTTTTCTTTTAGAGAACAAATCATTTAAACAAATAGTTTACAACAAAATTTTAAGTAATCTTGTTCTCATGATCATTTAGATAGAAATTTGTGAATGTTAAGTTGTATTGCCAATGCAATACTTTTATATTTATGTTTTCATAATCTAGTTCCCTTCTTTATTTAGAAACAAATCGTTTACAACAAAATTTTAAGAATTTTTTAAATGTTAAGTTGTATTGCAAATGGAATTCTCTTATATTTATGTTTTCATAAACCCTTTACAACCTTAAAACCTGAAAAAACTTGATGTAAGAGCATCCAGCTAAGGGAGGTCATGGCTAGAGTATTTGTCTTTACAGACAGAAGAAGTTTTAGTTAGTTTTTTTAATTTCCATGTAAATTTTTAGTTAACGGCATTTAAGACCTTATGTTAAGTTTAAGGTTGTCTCAACCTACTATTTTTTTTTGTTTACGTTCTTTTATTTTTCGTTTAAATTTACTTTTAGAATACAGTCAATAAAGAACAACAGTTAACAATGAATAACTAAATGTAATTGTTGATAGTTTAATAATTGTATAGTGAACTTTACAAAAAAGAGAGGAAAAAACTACTATAATTATCATCATTGTATTGAATAGAAGCAAGCATGCAAACATTCTGAACACAGAACAAGAAAGTCTGAATCCATGTATCACAGCCTAAAGTCATTTTCTTCCTAACTTAATTAAATTAATTTACCCATTGCATAATGATTACAAGAGTGAATAATTAACACAAAAGAAAGAAGAATACGTGGACAAGTTTAACAAAACAACAGAGTGGGCTTGCAGAAGAATCGTGCATAATCACTGTCGAAGGAATAAACAAATATCTACAGGTACCAATAGAACTCATATAATTTCCCTTTTAATATTTAATTATAAAAAGAAATCATTGTGTACATATCGATATCAAATATCTATAGTCCAAGATATAGTTGCCAAAAACAGACCGACCATGAAAATAGAGGTCCTCCATTAACAGTGCCAAATGCAACCACGAGGTCACCATACGACCGATATAAATACAGTTCATAAGTTAATAGTCGGAGGCATAAATACATAGGCCAAGACATAGCGAGGCCAAAGCCAAACCCTCACAACAGACCCAGAGAAGACTGCCAATAGAAAACGTATCAGATAGACAGACAAATGAACAACAAGGAGTAACCCTACCCGATACAAGCGTAGGTGTCAGGGCACGAGACCAGCAAACGGAGAGCCCAGCCATATACCTGCGTGGCCAACAAACAGGGCCATTAGAGCCAGCAAACAGAGCCATAAGCACAAGAACTTAAAACAGATGCAAGGGTTTAAGGAAATACCACTTACCAAAGGAGCCAAGCCCGTGCGAACGAGGAAGGAAGCCATGGACTAAGGCCATAGTCGTAGAGTGCCCACTGCTCACAAGGAGCAAGCACAGTAAGAAATAGTAGAAAACGAGGTAGAAGCGTAAGGCATAGAGAGATAACTTACCTCTGGTTGAATGTCGGATGAGAGCCGAGATCCGAGCCACCCTGCAACCATGACCTGCAACAAAATGCCAAGTAAATAGCAAAAAAGCGAAACAAACACTTTGAAGTCAATAGCATAACCGAAGTTAGCGTATAGCAAAGACCTACAACCAAAATCATAACTAGAGCCGAACAGACGAAGACTAGAGACTGAGATTAGGGGTTCTAGACCCAGAACTTCGAAACCATGCTCAGAACAGGAAACATCACCAATGCACGCAAGTAGAAACCCTCACGGAGAATCATTCCCAAAGCTGGACAAGCAAAACCCTCGTGAAGCAACAACCAAAGACCAAGAGCCGAGACCTTGATGGTGCAGCAGAACAGCAGAGTAACAATAGAATGGTCGGGGTTAGGGTTTCAACGGGATAGTGAAGAGGCGGGAGAATCGAGCCCGAGGAGGAGGATAGTTATCCTCACAACATCAACCTCTCGTACCATGCCATAAAATCAGCCAACCACAAAACAATCAACCACACAATCAATATTTAATTATATGTTGTACTTGATCAAGGCTGGTCCCATCAAATTTTGGTATCGGAGCAGGTTAGAGTGAATTTGTTTTTTTTAACAAAATGGAAGTCGGAAGAAGAGGTCATGGCAGAGCTATTCGAAGGGTAGTAGATGAAGGATTGAGAGAAGAGATTAGGATCTTGAATGCCTATTTGGCAGCAGTAGAAGTAAGAAGGAGAAGGCATCTGGAAGGAGGAGACAACAGTGATGAAGAAGCTGCAGTTACGACAGATGGATCAGATGAGGAAGGACCTGAAATCAGATTGTTAAGGTCAGTTTTATTGGCTAAAAGTAAGCCAAAGCCTGAGATTTCAAACTATGATGGTAGTTTGTCCACAGAAGTGTTGTTGACTAGATTAGTGAGTTAGACAAATACTTTGAATGTGAGGAGATCAGCGAAGATAGAAAAGTTAAATTCGTTGCCACCAAGTTGAAAGGACATGCGACCTTATGGTGGGACAGTATCCAAGCAGAGAGGAGAAGATCAAATAAGTTACCTATTAAAAAGTGGACCAGAATGGCCGCCAAGATGAAGGGTAAGTTTTTGCCCAAAGATTACCAGATTTCTTTGTACAGGCAGGTGCAGAATTTGAAACAGAGAGGAAGGACGATGAAAGAATATACTAAAGAATTTTATCGAGTGAATCTAAGAGCAGGTTACATTGAAGACACCCCAAAAAAGACAGCAAGGTTTGTGAATGGCCTAAGGCTGGAGATATTAGATGAGATAAGTATTCTTTCTCCAAAAACCATAAAGGAAGCATACCAGAGTGCCTTAAAGGCAGAAGAAAAGATCGCAAGGAAGCGGAATGCCAGAAGAGGACATGGATTTGGTAGAAGGAAAGGACAATCCTTTGGCAGAGGAAGGACTACCAACAATAGTGAAGAAGGCAACAGTTCAAAGACCTCAGGGACAGCAGAAAAGGAAGGTAGCACTAGGGGAGGAAGCACATACTAGTGAGGAAGGGGTAATGGCAGAGGCAAAGCTACCTACCAGTGTTACAATTGCCACAAGTGGGGGCACAGGTCCTTTGAGTGTCCTAAACGTGAACAGGCTGGACAAAGAGGAGCATATGTCGCTCAAACAGAGGAAGCAGAGGAACCACCCCAAGAGATAGAGAATGTACTAGAGATAGGAGAGGCCTTAGTCTTGAATAAGGTACTACTAAAAGCGGCAAAGGAGACAGCTAAACAAACCCAGAGAAAGATATTATTCCAGAATGTGTGTAAGTCACATGGAAAATGTTGCAAACTGATTATAGACAGTGGAAGCACTGATAATCTGGTTATAACAGAGATGGTGGAGAAATTGGGCTTGAAAAGGTTGAAGCACCCAACTCCCTATAAGGTGTCTTGGTTACAGAAAGGTCATCAACTGCTAGTTGATGAGCAGTGTAAGGTGGAATTCCATATTGGCAAGTATAGGGACAAAGTGATTTGTGATATCATGCCCATGGACGTGTGTCATATTCTGCTAGGTAGACCCTGGCAGTATGACCGAGAAGTTGTTCATGATGGAAAAACAAACTGTTACAAGTTTGTCAAGGATGGGATTAAGCATATACTAGTACCCATCAAGGAAGAAGAGATAGAAGAGACTAGTGGGACAAAAGTGTTGTTGCTGGGGGGGAAATAATTTTTAAAATAGATTGAAGATAATGAGAATGCCAGAAGAGGACATGGATCTAGTAGAATGAAAGGACAATCCTTTGGCAGAGGAAGGACTACCAACAACAGTGAAGAAGGCAGTAGTTCAAAGACCTCAGGGACAGCAGAAAAGGAAATTAGCACTAGAGGAGGAAGGCCATACCAGCGAGGAAGGGGTAATGGCAGAGGCAGAGCTGCCTACCAGTGTTACAAGTGCCACAAGTGGGGGCATAGGTCCTTTGAGTGTCCTGAACGTGAACAGGCTGGACAAAGAGGAGCATATGTCGCTCAAACAGAGGAAGCAGAGGCACCACCCCAAGAGATAGAGAATGTACCAGAGACAGGAGAGGCCTTAGCCTTGAATAAGGTACTACTGAAACCAGCAAAGGAGACAGCTAAACAAACCCAGAGAAAGGTATTATTCCAGACTGTGTGTAAGTCAATCAAGGATGGGATTAAGCATATAATAGTACCCATCAAGGAAGAAGAGATAGCAGAGACTAGTGGGACAAAAGTGTTGTTGATGGGGGGGAAATAATTTTTAAAATAGATTGAAGATAATGAGATAATGTCGTTGTAAGGAGACTGGGAGCAGTGTTGTTGCATACTGAAATTTCTGACTTACCTGAATAAATCCAGGATTTGTTGTAGGAATTCAATGACATTGTGGTGGATGATTTACCAGATAAGTTACCACCAAAGCGGCTTATCAGTCATCACATAGATTTCATCCCTGGAGCTAGTTTACCAAACAAAGTTGCTTACCGGATGAGTCATAAGGACAACGAAGAGATCAGGAAGCAGGTACAAGAATTGTTGGATAAAGGTTTGATACAGGAAAGTTTGTCCCTATGCAGTTCCGATAGTTTTAGCTCCCAAGAAAGGAGGCGAGTGGCGGATGTGTACGAATTCGAGAGAAATAAATAAAATTACTATCAGGTACAGGTTTCCATTGCCAAAAATGAATGACATGATGGATTGTTTGAGTGGAGCAGCATATTTTTTGAAGATAGATCTTAAGAGCGAATACCACCAGATTAGAATAAGAGAAGGGGACGAATGGAAAACAGCTTTCAAAACCAATGGAGGTCTATATGAATGGCTAGTGATGCCAATTGGGTTGATTAATGCCCCTAGCACTTTCATACGCCTGATGAACGAGATGTTGAAGGAGTTCATTGGGAAATTCGTAATTGTGTATCTTGATGATATACTGATTTTCAGCAAAACTAAGGAAGAACATTTTCGACATGTTAGATATGTTCTGGAGAAGTTGCAGCAAAATAAGTTGCTGATAAATTTAAAAAAATGTTCTTTCCTTCAGAAGGAGTTAGTCTATTTGGGTTTTGTGATTGCAGAAAATGAGCTAAAAATGGACCCAGAAAAAGTTGCAGCTATCATCTGTTGGCCATCCCCTAAGAGTCTATTTAGATTTCAAAGTTTTCATGAGTTGGAAAGTTTCTATCGCAAGTTTATGAAGGATTTTAGTGGAATCTGTGCACCCATGTTGGATACCATCAAAAAGGCAAGTCAACATTTCCATTGGACTAATGCTGCAGAGAAGAGTTTTCAGATATTGAAGAAGAAGATCACTGAAAGGCCAATTTTGAGGTTTCCTGATTTTAAAAAACTTTTCCAAGTTCGTTGTGATGCCAGTGGTACAGCCATTGGAGCCATACTTAGCCAGGAAGACAAACTAGTAGCTTATTTCAGTGAAAAATTAAATGAAAGAAGGCAAAAATACACGTCTTACTACAAGAAGTTTTATGTTTTCACCCAAGCATTGAAGCATTGGAGACATTATTTGTTGGGTAATGAGTTTGTTTTGTTTTCTGATAATTCTATGTTATAATATGTTATGCAGCAGCATAAGCTGAATCATAGACACGCAAAATGGGTGGAGTACTTGTAGAGTTTTACATTCGTATTGAAGCATATCAATGGTCAAGCCAACAAGGTAGTAAATGCACTAAGCAAAAGAGTTTTACTTTTGCAGGAGAGCACGATACAAGTGTTTGGTTTTGAACACATGAAGGACTTGTATCAAACAGACGCAGATTTCAAGGAGGCTTATGAAGCCTACCAAAATCCCTTGTTGAGAAATAATAGTCCATGGCTGGACTATAACTTACTGGAGGAGCTTCTATTCAAGGGAGGACAGTTATGTGTTGTAAAATGTTCGATGAGGGAGAACATCATCCAGGAAAAACATAGTGGATGTCTAGCTAGACATTTCTGCATTGATAAGACCTTGGATCAGCTCAGTCATTTTTATTACTGGCTGAAGATGCGAAGAGATGTGCAACGATATGTAACCAGGTGTAAGATATGTTAGTTGACGAAAGGGCACAGTCAGAACATAGGGTTGTATGCACCCTTACCTATTCTAAACAGACCATGGGATTCAGTCAGTGTGGACTTTGTCCTGGGTCTCCCAAAGACACAACGGGGTTTTGACTCCATCATGGTGGTGGTGGACCGTTTCTCGAAGATGGCACACTTCATCCCTTGCAGGAAAACCAATGACGCTACCCATGTAGCACACTTGTTTTTCACTGAAGTCGACAGACTACACAGCTTACCCAAGTCCATTATTTCCGACAAGGATGTGAAATTCACAGGACATTTCTGGGACACCTTGTGGAAAAATCTGGATACAAAGTTAAATTTCAACTTCGCTTATCACCCATAGACCAATGGGAAGACGGAGGTGGTGAACAGGAGTTTAGGGAACCTGCTACAGAGTCTAGTTGGAGAAAATTCAAGAATGTGGGATCGTGTACTTGCCCAAGCAGAATTTGCTTACAACGATTCACCAATCGAAGCACAGGAAGTAGTCCTTTCCAGATCTTGTATGGAATGCATCCCTGAGGAGTGCATGAGTTACGAGATTTGGGATAGTTAGAGAGAACAAGGACTAACAGGGAGGATTTCGCAAGAGCAATTAACGACCTACATGAGCGGGTGAAGTCAAAATTGCAGGACTGCAATCAAAGGTACAAATAGAAAGAAAATCTAAAACGATGCGAGGTACAATCTAACGTAGGGGATCAAGTCTTAGTGCATCTACGCAAAGAAAGATTCCCTAAGGGTGAATACAATAAGTTGAAATTTAAGAAAATTGGAACTTGCAAAATCCTGCGTAAGTTTTCTGCAAATGCTTATGAGCTACAATTCCCTCTAGTTATAGGAATATTGCCCATATTTAATGTGGCGAATTTATTCCCATACACTGCCAGTATTGAAGGGGATAGTTCAGCACAACCAAAACGGGATACCAAAGAAGAGAGTAGTTCGTGGATGAGACAAATGCCTTCAGCGCAGCCACTTGAAATCGAAGGAATCCTCGATACACAGGTGGCTAAGCAGACTCGAAGAAAGGAGTACCTACAATACCTCATCAAGTGGAAGAACTGCCCCATTGAGGACAGTTCGTGTCTTGACGCAGGACAGATACAACGTGCAAGGTATTCTATCAAGGAGCTCATGGACTGGAGCCATGAATTTTCATCTACCCCGGGAGCCTGATGCAGGAGCATCCAGCTAAGGGAGGTCATGGCTAGAGTATTTGTCTTTGTAGACAGAAGGAGTTTCAGTTAGTTTTTTAAATTTTCATTTAAATTTCTAGTTAATAGCATTTAGGACCTTAGGTGAAGTTTAAGGCTATCTCAACCCACTATTTGTTTTTGTTTACGTTCTTTTTATTTTTGGTTAAAATTACTTTTACAATACAATCAAGAAAGAACAGTTATCAATGAATAACTAAATGTAACTACTGACAGTTTAATAACTGTACAGTGAACTTTACAAAAAAGAGAGGAAAAAAACTATTGTAATTATCATCATAGTATTGAATAGAAGCAAGCATGCAAACATTTTGAACACAAAACAAGAAAGTTTGAATCCATGTATCGCAGCCTAAAGTCATTTTCTTCCTAACTTAATTAAATTCATTTACCCATTTCATAACGATGACAAAGAGTGAATAATTAACACAAAAGCAAGAAGAATGCGCGGACAAGTTCAGCAAAACGACGGAGTGGGCTTGCAGAAGAATCAAGCATAATCACTGTCGAAGGAAGAAACAAATATCTACAAGTACCAACAAAACTCATATAATTTCTGTTTTACTATTTAATTATCAAAAAGAAATCACTGGGTACATATCAATATCAAATATCTACAGTCTAAGATATAGTTGCCAAATATGGACAGGCCATGAAAACAGAGGTCCTCCATTAACAGTGCCAAATACAACCACGAGGTCACCATACGATCGGCATAAATACACAGGCCAAAACACAGTGAGGCCGAAGCCAAACCCTCACAACAGACCCAGAGAAGACTACCAACAGCAAACGTATTGGATAGACAGATAGAGGAACAACAAGGAGCAACCCTACCTGATACAAGCATAGGTGTTAGAGCACGAGACCAACAAACAGAGAGCCCAGTCATATACCTTTGTGGCTAACAAACAGGGCCATTAGAGCCAGCAAACAGAGCCATAAGCACAAGAACTGAAAACAAAGGCAAGGGTTTAAGGAAAGACCACTTACTGAAGGAGTCAAGCCCGTGCGAATGAGGAAGGAAGCCACGGACCAAGGCCACAGTCGCAGAGTGCCCACTGCTCATAAGGAGCAAGCACAGTCAAAAATAGTAGAAAACAAGGCAGAAGCGTAAGGCACGGAGGGAGAAATTACCTCTGGTTTAATGCCGAATGAGAGCCGAGAGTCGAGCCACCCCGCAACCATGACTTGCAAAAAATGCCAAGCAAACAGTCAAACAACAAAGCAAACAGAAGCCAGCATATAACAAAGATCCACAACCAAAATCATAACCAGAGCCAAACAGACAGAGACCAGAGACTGAGACAAGGGGTTCCAGACCCAGAACTTCGAAACCATGCTCAGAACAAGAAACATCACCTACGCGTGCAAGTAGAAACCCTCACGGGGAATCATTCCCAGAGCTGGACAAGCAAAACCTCATGAAGCAACAACCAGAGACTAGGAGCTGAGACCTCGACAGTGCAACAGAACAGCAGAGTAACAATAGAATGGTCGGGGTTAGGGTTTCAATAGGATAGTGAAGAGGTGGGAGAAGCGAGCCTGAGGAGGAGGACAATTGTCCTCACGACATCAACCTCCCGTACCACGCCATAAAGTCAGCCAACCACACAAGCAATATTTAATTATATGTCATAAGTGATCAAGACTGGTCGCATCAAATCTTCACATAAAAATTTTACAACAAAATTCTTAGTAATTTAGTTCCCTTTGTTTAGAAAATAAATCTTTTACAACAAAATTCCAAGTAATAAAAAATTTACAACAAAATTCTTAGTAGTTTAGTTCCCTTTATTTAAAAAATAAATCAAAATTCCAAGTAATCTGGTTCTGTGATCCTTTAGATAGAAGGTTCAACAATAACCGCTATATTTTGATATAAAAATCCATCGTATCTATCAACAAATATATAAATTTAAATTTAGAATAATATAAAAGCATGAAATCTGTGATCATTTAGATAAAAGGTTATTTAGATAGAAGGTTCAACCATAACCGCTATATTTTGATATAAATCCATCGTATCTATCGAGAAATATATACATTTGAATATAGAATTATATAAAAGCATGAAATTCAAAACACGAAAGTAATAATAATAACATAGAGAACATTTTCACTTTTAATAAAAGATTCTTACTCTTGAAAAAAGCCGACAACAACAAAATTTTAAGTAATCTAATTCTCTCATGATCATTTAGATAAAAAAAATTAAATGTTAAGTTGTATTGTCAATGGAATGCTCTTATATTTATGTTTTCATAAAACTTTACAACCTGAAAAAATAATCTTTACATAAATATTTTACAACAAAATGTTTTCATAAAATCTTCACATTATATAAACAAAATTCTTAGTAGTCTAGTTCCTTCATTTAGAAAATAAATCGTTTACAACAAAATTCTCATGATCATAATAAAAAATTAAATGTTAAGTTGTAATTCCAATGGAATGCTTTTATATTTATATTTATGTTTTCATAAAACCTTTACAACCTGAAAAAATAAATTTTACATAAATATTTTACAACAAAATCATTATGTACAAATTTTACAACAAAATTCTCAGCGGTCTAGTTCCCTTTATTTAGAAAATAAATCATTTACAACAAAATTCCAAGTAATGTATGAGATCATTTAGATAGAAGGTTCAACAATAACCTCTTAAAATATATTTTGATATTTTTGTGATCATTTAGATTAGAAGGTTAAATAAATCGTTTACAACAAAATTCTCATGATCATAATAAAAAATTAAATGTTAAGTTGTAATTCCAATGGAATGCTTTTATATTTATATTTATGTTTTCATAAAACCTTTACAACCTGAAAAAATAATCTTTACATAAATATTTTACAACAAAATCATTATGTACAAATTTTACAACAAAATTCTCAGCAGTCTAGTTCCCTTTATTTAGAAAATAAATCATTTACAACAAAATTCCAAGTAATGTATGAGATCATTTAGATAGAAGGTTCAACAATAACCTCTTAAAATATATTTTGATATTTTTGTGATCATTTAGATTAGAAGGTTTAACAATAACCTCTTAAAATATATTTTAGATTTTTAATATAGTTTGATATAAAAATCTAATAATCTCTTAGAATATATTTTAAATTTTTAATATATTTTGATATAAAATCTATTTTATCTATAAAAGTATGGAATTCAAAATTCCCTTTTTTATTTTATAAAAGCTCAAATTCATCTTCCAAGCAACAGTTGACCAACAGGCTCAACACTGCCACAATGATCAAAATGAAGTAATTAACTTGCTCAATGATATACAACATAATCAATGGCACATTCTAGAGCGTTAAGGCTCTCTTCATCACAACCAGAAGAGATTACAAGATCAGATGGACATTTTTGAAGGATGCATGGTCCATACGGAATCTTGTGTTCATGATGTTTTTCGTCACCCTCGTGAGGATGGTAATGCTGCTCAAGCTCCCAACAATGCAATTCTATAATGAAACACATCATATATTTTTTTTTTGTTCAATTTTGGGCATTTTTGAAGGATGCATGGTCCATACAGAATCTTGTGTTCATGATGTTTTTCGTCACCCTCGCGAGGATGGTAATGCTGCTCAAGCTCCCAACAACGCAATTCTGTAATGAAACACATCATATATTTTTTTTTTGTTCAATTTTGGGCATGTCAAGCCATTGAC
The DNA here is from genome assembly GCA_000404065.3 of Pinus taeda. NCBI lineage: Eukaryota > Viridiplantae > Streptophyta > Pinopsida > Pinales > Pinaceae > Pinus > Pinus taeda. Next base: position 80,929 of record APFE030164688.1, on the reverse strand, counting down.
ATGCAGTGTTTTAGTTTTGCTCAATTAATATCAGCTTTTTTCTTTTTGTATATGATGGACAATAAATCTAATAGGAGTGAGGTCATAGCACACTTGCAGATAATGATGTGTAACGTTTTCCGTTTGTCATCAAAATTGAATTGAAATTTTTCTAATGTCAACCAAAATAAAAATTATGAAAAATCTAAAAATAAATAAATAAAATAACCATACAAAACATTTAAATAATGTTGGTTCATAAAAAAGTTTACACATGTGAAATTGGATCCCTCTTGACTCATGTTAGATCTATATTTAAGATGGATCTATGTTGGTTTAATATATGAAATGTAATTAAGAAAATGAATATATCAAAACTTCATTGATATTAAAAAAAAAAATAGGATATATGGAATTTATTTTGGGTTAGATAATGTGAATCTTGAGATAATTAGCACACCTACCTTATAGTTTTAGTCACGATTGGTCAAAAGCACTAGAGGATCTAGGCCTAGACACATCTGCGCTTAACATGGTTGGATTTTTTCCCCTGAAGTTTCAAATGGATAACCTTTTCACCATAAAATGCGTTAAAAATTGTCTATTCTACAAGCCATAAATAGGATATATGAAATTTAATCACAAAAATGAATATATGAAAAATATAATGAAATCTTTCTAATAACTTAGCATATTTTAAAATAAGAAATTATTCACCAAATATATTTATATATATAAAATTTAAACATATATATATATATATATATATATATAATCTAACATGTTTTAAAATGAGTTATTCAACAAATTTATTTTAAAAATTTTATACATAAAATGTAATCACAAAGTTAAATATACCAAAAATCAAATAAAATGTTTCTACTCACTTAACGCATCTTAAAATGAAAAATTATCCACAAATTTATTTTAACATTATTACATAAACACTAACTAGAAAATGTTCGTAACTAAAAAAATTGTTGACATTTTATATGATCTTATCTCATTTCCTCAATTAAGCATGGTGCTCTAACGCATGATAGTGATAAGTTGTGTGAATGTTTTCATAGGAATTTGGGCAACTTACACTATGAAGTACTTCCTCTTTCGAATAACATAGTGTCGGACTTTAATATTGAGAAATAACATAGTGTTAGACTTTAATATTGAGGAGGAAGTATGTAAGAAATGAAATAACATGGTATTAGATTTTAATCTTGAGGAGGAGGGAGTATGTAAGAGGTGTATTTAGTATGAGAATTTTTGTTTTCTAACTAACATCTATTGAGAGGGTTTTGTGCGTTGATCTGTGACATGTTTTTATTTTATTTGAAATTTAATTATTTATTATGTTATTTTAATTGATGATTTATTAGGAAATATTTAAATTTATAAATATTAAGAATATATTAAGAATGAAGTGTTTATTAAGTTTAAAGAGTACAAAGTTCAGAGAATTGATTAAAAAGTAGGCCAAGAATAATATCTAAGTGTATCTTGAAAATTATGAAAGTAAGTATGTCTTCAAAAATTTGAGGGAGTTCACAATTACAATATATAGTAAATTGCAGATATGATGAGGTAGAACATATCTATTGCCAAAAAATTTAAGAGTTTAAATAATAATATTTATTTCTTTATGTATCTTTTGGTGGAGATATACAATAAAAATATGTATATTTTTAATAAATGTCTTCTTGGGACCTGAAAGGAAAAGGCACCAAATGAAGATTTTATTAGTAATAAAATTGAGATGTTGTATTTTTGTATCTTTCATAGTCTAGTTTATATTCACCGTAGAGTGCATTAACAACCATTTATTCTACAACCCATAGGAAGGATTAATAAAATGCTTCTAATAAATTAACATATTTTAAAATGAGAAATTATTCACCAAATTTATTTATATATAAAATTTAATCACAAACATATATATATACTTCTAGTAATTTAATATATTTTTAAAATGAAAAATTATTTATTAAATTTATTTCAAAATTTCTATGCATGAAATGTAATCACAAAGTAAAATATACCAAAAATTCAATAAAATATTTCTACTTGCTTAGCACATCTTAAAATAAAAAATTATCCACAAATTTATTTTAACATTATTACATAGACACTAACTAAAAAAATGTTCAATAACTAAAAAAAGTGTTCTGACATTTTATACGATTTTATCTCAATTCTTGATTTATGCATGGTGCTTTAACGCATGATAGTGATAAGTTGTGTGAACGTTTTCATAGGATTTGGGTAACTTGCACTATGAAGTACTTCCTCTTTCGAATAACATAGTGTCAGACTTTAATATTGAGAAATGGCATGGTGTTAGACTTTATTATTTTGAGAAGGGGAGAGAGTATGTAAGAGAAATATAACATGGTGTTACATTTTAATATTTAGAATGAGGAGTACGTAAGAGATCTGCATTTAGTATGATCATTTTAATATTTAGAAGGAGGGAGTATGTAAGATGTGTGGATTTAGTATTATCATTTTCTTGTGCTGATTTATTTGGATGGATGTGACATGTTTTTATTTTATTTGAAATTTAATTATTAATTATTTTATTTTAATTGATGATTTATTAAGAAAGATTTAAATTTCTAAATATTAAGAATGAAGTGTTTATTAAGTTTAAAGAGTAAATAGTTTAGAGCATTGATTAAAAAGTAGGTCCGTAATAATATCCAAATGTATCTTTAAAATTATGAAGTATATCTTTACAAATTTGAAATAATTTTGTAAGAAAATATAGATTAAGAGGGAGTTCACAATGTCCTACAATATATAGTAAAATGGGGATATGATGAGGTAGAATATATCTATTGTCAAAATGTTTAAGCGCTTTAATAATGACATTCATTTTCCCATGTGTCTTTTGTTGGGGGTGGACAAAAAAATATGTATATTCCTAACAAATGTCTCTTTGGGACTCGAAACGAGAAGACACTAAATGAATATTTTATTAGTGATAAAATTGAAGTGTTCTATTTTTGTGTCTTTGGTAGTCTAGTTTATATTCACGACCTTAATAAGAAAAGCTCTAAGTTGGAACCATCAAATATTAAGGGTATTTTTGTTGTAGATAGCCATGCTTCTAATGTTTACCTAATATACATTCCATATTAATGGGAAAAAAATTATGCAGAGATATGAATTTTAATGTGAATGTCTGTTCATCAAGATCATAGTTATTGTTGGGTGTGGAGCCTGATTATCTTCCTGATTTAGAGGTCTTGTTTCAAGCAGGTGTATGCCCCAGTAATATTATACAACCCTCCACGAGGAGCGGTGTGGGGGGCACTTGTGGTCTTGGGGGGGACTCCCCCCCCTCCGCTCCCCATCAGCTAGGAAGTCTGGGGGCTAGTGGGCCCTAAGTGGGGGTTCAAAGGCAACGCCCCGAAGCTAAAAATAGATGAAAATTTGCCTTGTGAAATATTGTAATTTCATAGTCAATTTGGGTCATTCATTAGGGGGATGATATATCAGTAGAAGTTATGGTAATTTAGGGTTTTTTTTCCCTAGAAGGAAACCCTCATTTATATGAGGGAATTATATTGTGGCTATGAATTATTATTCTAAGCAAGAATGAGAGCGAAGAGGAAATTACAGTGGATTTACTGTAGGTTGTATCTCTTCATTTTGCTAGATAATATAAAAGGAAGGACCAATTGTTTCTCTGTGGACATAGCCCAAATTGGGTGAACCACGTATATCTGTCTCTCTCTTGTTTTATGTGTTTTTGTGTTTTTGTTTCCGCAATATTGTATGTTTTCACTACTCTGTTAATTATTTTCTAAGAGTTATCTCCTTCATAATGGAATAAAGTGAAAATGTTGATGTCATATAACATGTTACAAGATTAAAAGAAGATTTATATCCAAACTTGTGCAGAAAGAACCAAGGGGATGATTCCTCCTTACCCTCAATATTACTCCACTAGAAATTTGGATGGATTACTTAAAAATAACAACATTCATAGTAGCATGTAGGAGTGCCTAAAACTTAAATTAGGGAATACATTCATCTTAAAATATCTTTCAACCATGTTCCATTTAATAATTCCATTGGTGAGCATTCTAGTTTTCTAGAACAAATTATGAGTGTTTATTATGATGGAGGATACTGATGTCTCATAGAGAGTTATAAAAAATTTGGTGGAATTGGTGATTGATTCAAATATTGCAATAGGATTGTATTTGCTAGTTGCAACTACAAGCAAGGTACAAGAATACTAGTGTCAAAGAAAAAAATTATTTGTAAAGAGGGAGTGTTATCTTTTGGTTTTTGTAAAACATTTTCCACCTAGCTGGGAGAGTTTCTCATGGAATGTGAAGGTTTTGTGGTCTTCTATTCCATTTTTTGAGGTCTTAGAAGATGAGTACTTAATATGTGGACACCTAGATTGGAGGGCACATAATAATATAGGTTGGAAAAATGTTGATGTGACATGTGCAAACATTATTTTAAGGGATCCTCCAATTCATATTTCTTTATTAAATTTTTTAGGTTTCTTATAGATTTCATCCATGTTTTTGGTTGTTCTCCTTAACCTCGGTCTATGTAAAAGTTAAGGAGTGAATTTTATAAACATAACTAGTTAACATCTTAGAGATCAATCGTATGTGTGATGTTATCTATTTGAAGAATCTTGGAAAATCATGCATTACTCTTTTAACGTGAATTAATATTCATGGGATCCTATCCCAAGGGCTACATGGATTTTGAGATGCAATTTTTGAGTATTTTAGTTTGTGGGATGTAAGTGTGAAATAGTCTTCATAACTTCTATAATGCAAGTGGGAGATATTGTGGTTTGATAGTTGGTGTGATGTTTACTTATTTGGAAGCCCCGAGGTTTGGCTTTTAGAATATGGTGGGATGGATTTCTTAGCCTTTCTATCAATAGTCAAGGATTATGGTGATTATGAATTCCCTAACTAAGGTTTAGAATACAATGAAGAGTCCTATCTTAGAACGAATTGAAATGACTTATTGTACTAGTTAAGGATGAGATGAGGTATTTTACTTTTTCTTCAGTAATATGATAATATGAAGTGTATCATTGTTCCCTAAATTTATGATTTCAAACTTTATTTTTATCATATAATGATTGAATTTTGTTGTTGTTTTAGAATTTGTAATGAAACTTTCAAATTTGACCTTTTTGTTATTATATTTCTATTGTAATTGAAGTAAATTTTGGATGTGTGTATTAACAAATATATTTCCCTGAGGACTATTTAAATGATCTATGCTTGAAGAATATGGTGTCTCATTCTTGATTTTTTCTAGAAGTAATGTTGATGAGATTTGAATTTCATCATAGGGATGTTCAAGAAATTATTTTTAATAGTAAGGGTGAAATTCTATGAAGTAGACCTTTGGATTCATAAAAGTGAGGTTGAAATTTTGGGACTATTTATCCTTTTAAATTTATAAAATTGAAATAAAATATCTAGTATCGAACATGAGAGAAAATGTTGAATGCTACCTCAATTTTTTAGTTTCTTATTCCATTAATAAACTCTAAAAATTTAGGTATACATACATCACTTTGTATCCATTTTGAACCTTGAGAATAATTGATCCATTTTCATGAAAAAATTAAAGGGATTAAAGCTCTTTTGGAAAACTAGACAAGGAAGAAAATCAAGGTGCTAAGGAAAAATAATGGTGAAGAATATTGCAAGAATGGATTCAAGGAATTTTGTAACAAATGCAGTATGGAAAGGTATAATACTACTTCATACACAACTCAATAGACTGGAGTTTAAAAAAGGATGAATAGGATGATGATGGAAAAAAAAGGAGGATGTTAAGTGGTGTCAGATTAGGACAAGAATTCTAGGTAGAAGTAGTGGATAGTGCGCGTTACTTAGTAAATAAATCATACTCATAGATGTTGGATGAAAAGACTCCACTTGAGGTGGGGACCGGTAAAAAACCATCTCTTAAACTTCTTAGGGTATTTAGCTACGACTCTTATGTGCATGTTCCAAAGGAAAATAGGAGGAAGTTGGATAATAAAGCTTAGAAGTGTATCTTTATTGGATATGAAGATGCTTTGAAGGGTTATAACCTTTGGAACCTAAAAACTAAGAAGGTTTTGTATACTTGAGATGTGGTATTTAGAGAAATCAAAGATGTTGTCAAATAAGAAATCCTACCAAGGAAGGAAAATATAGATAAGATAGAGTTTTAATCGAAGCATGATGAATTAGAATCTATAAATGGACAAAAATTAAAAGAAGAACCATGTACTTCAATATTGAGGAGATTGACTTGGGAAAGAAGGAAACCAAATTGGTATACTTCATTTCGTTTCATTCTAAATGTTCTTTCTTTATTACTAAAAATGATACTAGAACTATTAGGAAGGGAGTGGATTTAAAGGATGGAAATCTTTAGAGAAAGGTTATGGTTGAAGAAATGGTATCCTAGGATGAGAATAAGGCTCGAGATCTAGTGTATTTTTCAGCTAGAATAAAGCACATTCGTATAAAATGTGTTTACAAAGAAGTTTAATACACAAGAGAAAGTGGATAAACAGAAAGCTCAATTAGTAGAAAAAGGTTATTCCTAGATAGGGGAATTGACTTTGATGAGAATTTTTTCTCTTATTTCCAAGTAAATTTATATTATAATTCTTTTATCTATTACTACTAGTTTTGATTTTGAATTAGAACAAATGGACATGAAGACAACATTTCTACATGGGGATATGGAAGAATAAATCTACATGAAGTAGCCAAAAGGATTTGCAGTGAAGGAAAGAAAGTGTTTATATGTAGGATGAAAATTTCCTTGTATAGGTTACCACAATCATCAATTATGTGGTATCAAACAATTGATATGTATATATTAAGACTTGGCTTCACAAGGAGAAAAGGAAATAATTGTCAGATTTTTTAGTTGTCATCTTATTTATTTGGTATTGTATGTGTATGATATGTTGCTGATTGGAAGTGACAAGGAAATCATCCAAGATGTGAAAACTCAATTTCCTCTAAATTTGACATGAAGGATCTTGGTGGTATAATTTTTATTTTGGGCATGGAAATTAAAAGTGATTAGGAAAACAAAAAAATCTATTTAAAAGAAAGGAAATGTGTGAAGATAATATTGTAGAAGTTCAATATGTAGGAATGTAAATCGGTAAGGATTTCTATTCTTGTAGGTGTAAAATTATCCAAAAATAAATGTCTTAATATACGAGAAGAGGAATAAGACATGTCCATTGTTCCATATGCTAGTGTGTTAGGACGTTTGATGTATGCAATTATTTTTACTATACTATATATTACACATGTAGTGGGAGTTTTGGGTGGGTATATGTCAAAACTAGGGGAGGAGCATTAGACAGTGGTAAAGAGGGTCTTTAAGTATTTACATGGCACTATTAGTTATGATTATGCTACCAAGGTAGACTTGGATAACATAAAATATTGGACATACATGGCTTTATCAATATAGACTAGGTTGGAGATCTAGATAATAGAAAATCTAGAAGCAGACATCTCTTTAACATATTTGGAGGAGCAGTCAGTTGTATGAGAATGAGATAATATGTAGTGGCACTCTCAACTATAGAATTTGAATACATGGAAGACACTCATGCAAGAAAGGAAGTAGTATGGTTACGTTGGGATGGTACAATAAGTTGTAAGGATAGAGAGTGATACTCATAGTGTAATATTCTAGTGAAGAACCCAGGTTATCATTCTAAGAAAAAACGTATTTATGTTCAATATCCCTTTGTGAGACACATGGTTGAAGACAAGAAGTTGTTGTTCATGAAGGTGTACAACATAAAGAATTTTTTGGATTCACTAAAAAAAGTCAATGAGTAATGAAAATTTCTCTTCATGTAGAAAAATAATGGGCATTATTTCCATGGCTTGTTGGTCATGTACTCTTGTGACCCCCTATATGCAAAGAAAAAAACAAGTGGTAGGATTTTGGGTATGTGTTATATTTTTTGCATGATTAACTCGACACATTGTACATTACATCGAATGCAGTGGGGGATTATAGGGGGCAAAGCCCCCATTTCTTTTTTCCTTGGACGGGGGTATCTTTTTGCATTTTTTTTTGGCAATTTTCAACACAATTTATTTTCTTTCAACAATTTTGTGACACACGGTGGTTCATCCCATGGTTTTTTAATTTTGGTTAAGGAACTTTGGTTGTATTATAATCTAGGGTTAATGTATTGTGGTTTATGGGTGTTGTGATATATACATTGTGTATTATAACATTATAAATACATAATATATTGGAAAATATTTTAGTTTTCCTAGTTTTCAGTTGCCAAGGTAACATTTGTATTAAATGTATGAATACACCATACATATTTTCTACTTTTGTTAGGAATTTATTTGCAAAAATTAATTTTATAGGTTTAAAGCCTACACAATCCACCTATCTAAAATAGAATGATAGTTACTACAAGTTTCCAAGATGAAATTCATAAGTCCTAACTCTAGTGAACCATGTCATATGTCTTATGGTTTCTTCCACATGTAGGGGGTATCAATGTTTTGGGTCTAATGATAGTGATTTTTTATGAATATGACCCTTTCCATACATATATTGAAAGTTCTCATTGTTGATACCCACTCTCTCCTCCAATTACAATGATGGACTCACAAATATGAGGACAAATAAAGTGATTATGTGTTCTTTACTATGTGTATGCTAACCAAATTACAATGAATAGACAAATATTAGTGCTATGGCAGAACATATTTTCATCCTTTGTGTGGTTGCATGTAAATGAGAGTATTTTAGCACACACACACAAGTTTCAATTGGGAAGGAGCAACTAGAAAGAGGCAAGTAAGTGGTTCAACATGGAACATGACCTCCTCCATTGTAGTTAGCATCATAGGATCTATATGATGCTTGTTCTTGATCAATGTTAACATGATCCAATGAAATTTGAAAAAATATAAATGACAAATAAAAGTAGTTTTATCACTTTTAAAGATGAGTTGAACCCTTTACCTTTTTAAAAATGTCAAATGGCATATGCCACACTTGAAGAAATGTCTTCCAATTGTGGTATGTTACATTTTAAGAAGTATTCTTTTAACCAATCATGTTATGCAAATCTCAAAGTTTTCACCTTATGATGTGTTGCAAGGCAGAAAAGAAAAAGAAAAAAATATATAAAAAAAAAAATCAGGTTACAACATTTTATAATGGAGAAAAATTTCAAGTTGTGATATGTTGCAATGAAGAAAAAAATTAGTTTTCTCTACATCATGGTAGAGAAAATTTTCAAGTTGTGATATTTTATAATGAAAAAATATTTTAAAATTTAGGTAAGTTGCAATGAAGAATATTTTGAACTTGTAATGCATCACGATGAAGAAAATTTTCAAATTTGCGATACATCATAGATTTGAAATTTTTCAATGCTACAATGTACCACATGATAGGAAAGTTTTCTAAATTGTAAAGTATCGCAATTTCAAAAAAAATCTAAAGTTTAGAACTTTAAATTTTCTCTTTTCTTAAGAAGTGTATCGCATTCAGGGGTTAAATTTAAGGGGTGTTTATTGGGCATTTTAAAATCTACACAACACTAATGATGGTTACTTAATTTCACAAATTGTAAATTTGATGGGCAACTTATATGTGTGTGTGCCTTATTTAATTGTCAAATATCTACCATTTTAAAATATTCACATAATTTCCTCGATAGGGGTGCGAGCCGGACCTAGAGATTAATGTGGATCATTAAGATTGTCACAATCACCCTCTGCATCCATCCATCACTTGGAGCGGTGACAGAAAGCATGTGAGGTTTAATGCATGAGGGTGACAGAGCCTTAAGGATAGTTGTTGGTGGGGGGGGGGGCGGGGAATTTTGTTTGGATTGTTGAGGAGGGTAGCTTGCACACTCACACTCCTTTGGAACTGGTGTGCAAAGGGAATTTGGGGTAGACGGAGACATCTGACGTTCTCAGTCACTAGTAGTGATTCCTGGTATGTTATCGACATTAACCCTGCAATTTTAATTAAAATGGAGCAGTGTATTCAACCTCGGTTTGGAGAATTGAATGTGTCTAGGCTATGGGGTGATAGGCTCTGGAAGGGCCAGAGACATGGCCTCACTGGGTTCCAGGTCAGGGTTGTGTCCATTGTTTTGCTCATCCCAATGTCAGTAGAGTTTGGGATATGTTTGTCTCTCATGGGTGCATGCAAGGTTGGGATGGTAGAGAGTAGGGTATGTGGAAATTCCCCTCACATGGTCTAGAAGAGATGAAAGGGGGTTGGGTCTACGAAGAATTGGGGGGGACCCAAATTACCTTGGCGTATAGAGAGCTAGGGGTGTAGGGAAATATAGATACACCCTCTGGTGGCAGAGGGGCGAAGGTGGAGAAGCCATGTTGACTAGTTTATGGGTCAGTTTGGTCTTGTGGAATCGAATATCTTGGGTCAGGAACCTCTGTTTGGATGGAACTCAACTCAAGTATCAATGGGGGTACAACTTGAAACGGAGCAATTGAAGCCGCTTATGGATAATGGGGTCTCAATTCCCACAACCTGGGCTCTGTATGGGGTTGTTTAGCAAGGGGTTTGATGGGCTATGAGCTCAGTTTCACAATCGGCTTGAATCCCCTTTCAATTCTTGTTACTATGTTTAGTTGATGAAGTCAATTACTATTTGAAAGTGTTGCTATAATATTGATGGCTTGGTAATAGTTGGCACGGCCAGTTTGTTCAGGCTCTGCACTGGGAAGAGGAAGGCATTTAAAAACAACAACACTATAATCATGTTTTTGCATACAATTACTCACATTAAGTGGAGTGGGTTCCTTACTCAGCTGGTATCATTTGAATTTGAAGCCAAGTTTACAGTGTGGGTGCGACCTCTGGCAACGTCGAGCACCCAAATTGTGGCCCTGGGCTAGTGGACATCTGGTGGTGGGAAAAGAAAAGAAATTGATAGGAAACAGCAAAACAATGGCTTAAGCAAAGGGAACAAATAAAAATGGTAGTGGAAGTCGAGGACGGGGGAGGCAAAGAAAGGTAGTCTCGTCATCGAGAAGCCAACCAAGCTCTTCCAGTGGGGCGGTTGGGATGGTACAAGGGTGCAAGACAACCTCACATATAATTGACGAAGCATCCCAAGCTTACCATGTTAGCAAATCCATCCCAATTAGGCAGTTGATTGCGAAGTGGGAAGAAGAAATCCTAGACTATGGAAGACTTTGATTTGGTCATGGATGAGTACTAAGCAGTGGCCCCGGATCCAGGCCATACTCATGGAAGAGTAAACCAATACAAGCAGATAGTGCGCATATATTGGATGATTAAGAGCATTATGGTGAAATATCTAGAATAGTTTCCTCTTAGCATGCATGTATCCCCTCGGTGGCAATTGGATTTCACCAAAGAACTGCAAAAAATACAGTGCCAACTGCAACAACAGAGTGATCGATTGAGCTGAATTGAGCAACACATCCCTTGCATACCCCACTTGGAGATGTCTAGTTCTACTATGAAGGACCCCACTCTAGTGGATTCACCTAATGATGAACAATGACACTGCACCCATGGTTTTCATTTTGAACTCTTCAGTATTATAGTTTTAGACTTATTATTAGTTATGTTTATTGTTATTTAGATAATAGGAAGTATAAAGACTCTCAAGTATATATATCATGGTTGGTCAGACTTATTATTTTTTGCTTATGGATGGATATTTTGTTGTTAGGTGGCCAACATACCTAGTTTCGCATTGGGTAGGTTGAGGCCACTTAACTCTCAGACATATGGATGTAACCTTCCTTACTTCTGAAAATTAATAAAAAGGTAACACCAAGCTTATATATATATATATATATATATATATATATATATATATATATATATATATATATATATATATATAATATATATATATATTAATTGATAATGGTTAGTTAAATTTACAATTAGTTAAATTTACCAAATTTTCAATTTGATGAGTGTCATATATATATATATATATTCAACACACACATAAGAAAATTCCAAATAAAATTGTAGAAAACAAAAGAAGTTAGTGATCATGTTGGTTGAGACTCGAAGAGAAGTATTGTAGTATCTGACACCCACAATATTAAGATTTTAAGATGATACTTTAAGATAAATATGGAATGCCCTGTTAGTGAGTTGGTGTGTGTCTTCACTCACCCCATGCAATCCTACATTGTACACAATTAAGCCTAAAGCATGAAAATTGAAGCCTAAGCTTAAGGTTGAGACTCACACTACATATCCACATCCATGGGTCATCGGTTTTCTATATAAAACACTAAGTAATTTTTCTTGTTTTTCTAGGTGAAATAACAATTTATTAATTTGATTAGAAAACAAATCTATTTTGTGAGTTGGATATGGAAATCTTAAATGTGTTGTTACCAAGTTTATGATATCTTTGATACATTTGCGCTTGAATCTGGACACAAGTGAGTTTGATCCCTTTATGTGTTATCCTAATTAAGAGAGAGCTTGATTCTTCTTCATTGTCAGAAGATTATAAATTTCTTCAAAATACATGGTCTGCATATTAATATTGCTTGAAATCTTAAGATCCTCCCAAATTCCTATTTAAAAGAGACCTCAAACTTGTTTTATTATTTATAAAATCTTCTTCAAAGTTCAAGTCATCACATTGAAAGCTAAGATCATTTGTTTCTCTTCAAAATACATTATAGTTAATGAGTTTGACCAAACTAAAAATTTTTTCAATAATATTTGGCATAATTTGTAAAATTTTTGAAATTATATAAATAATGCCTACACATAATTACACAAAGTCATTAACTATTTTGGAAATAGAAATAAACATAATATATTTAAATAAATAATAATTATATATATGAATGATATTATTTGATTGAATAGTAATGATTATTTTAAATAATGAATAAAATAAAAATTAAACATCATAATAAATAAAAAACATTTTAGAAGAAGACAAATAAGAATATCCATCAAATTTTATCTTAATTACATTATTAACATACAACTTTTATATCTTTAATTATATTATAATGAGAATGATTTTTATTATAACTTCTTATAAAAATAAGAATACCCATCAAATTTATATCTTAATTACATCATTAACATACAACTTTTATATCTTTAATTATATTATAATGAGATGATTTTTATTATAACTTCTTATATATAATACATCAGAACCCAACCAATTTAAAAATAATGCCATATCATATACTTAAAAGACTACTTGAGGAGGAAAAGATAATTGAAAAGATAAAAGGAATAATTTGAAAATTTTGATAAAACTCTTAAAATATTTGAGACTTATTCAAAGTAAAAATTAATATAAATCATGTTATGGAAATTAAAAAATATGAGATTTACTACAGTAAAAAGGATTCTAACATTTTACCGCCTACAATGAAAAAGGAAGGGAAAAATGTTACTTTTCAAATTTTACATATATAATAAATAAATAAAATATAAAATTTCAAAAAATCAAATCTTTTTATTTCACAAGCTTTTCCTTGCAAATTATGATACATATTAATTATCAATTCAACTTTCCGTTTCACATTGTCTTGCATATATGCAAGTAACAAATTTTCATTACAAATTGACTTTCACATCATTTAGGTGAATCCTTTGTAGAAAATATTGCCCACATAAATTAGAATATGAAAGTGATGGCTTATATTATATGCTATTATGTGTATACTTGAATATTTAAGTAATAAATGATATATTAATTTTGGTATTTTTTATTATTAAACATAATTGTTTATTTGTATTCATTAAATTGATGATAATTTAATATTTTAATTATTTTAATTTATATACCTAAACATTTATACTATTATTTTAATTCATAGAATTAATATTATTAAATTTTACAAATAAATTTTAATATATAATTTTTTTAAATAAAATAATATAATTTATTTCCTCAATGGAGTGATGAGCGATAGGAGTAGGCATTCAATGAGCAGTAAGGCTCACACCACGTGGAGGTAGTTGGATGCGACGTGGTATATGTTCCATATTTTGGAACATTTGGGATCGACACCAAATTAGTTTTGAGGCAGGATGGAGTGTTTGGCTCTGGGGTGGAATGGTGATGGGTATCATTTGCATCCATGAAATGCATGATAAGCTGAAAGGAGAGTGTGTCAGTGAGAATGCTACAGGGTGTTGGTCGGTTGTCGTATGAAATGAGTTGGATTTGGAGAGGGTCCTATAGCTGGCAAGCTAGAATCTGCGAACAAATCTATCACCTTAACATTCTTCTTGGTGGTAGTCAATCTTCCTTTTTCTTTGGGAGTTGTCTATAATGTGACTTTTTGGAGATTCCGGTGACGGAATCCGGCAGAAGAAATGAGGTTAAATCTTGATTTTTAGCAGTTAAAATGGTTTTTTAACTGCATATTTGGATTCAGCGCCCTGGAAAACCCCTGGGAGCCATTGATTTTGCAGAAACTAGCTATCAAACTTGGGATTCCAATGAATTGCTGCCGGATTTTGACCAGAAAAATCCACCGGAAAAGCTTTCAAAAAGTCGCCTTATAGACTACTGCTTTTCTTTGGATTGTAATAGTTTTTATTTTAAAATTTTAATTTTATAAAATATGTATAATTATATTTTTTATAAATTATTATTTTTAAAATATTTAAATTAATAACAAATCAATTTAATCTATAAATTATTGGAAGCACATTTACTTTCATGCTAAATATGTCATCCAATAATAATTTTATCAATCGAAATCAAACCCTGCACTTCATGCATTAAATTTTCTTACTATAAATGTTCCCTCCGAAAATGATTGTTTCACTTTATCGTAAACTTTCCTAATATAAATCCTTATCAAAAGATTTTATAAGAGTAAAAAAGGAAAGTAAAAGATGCTTTACCAACGGTTTTTAAAATCATGTGAATGAAATTAATCAATGGTTTTTATAAAATATGTTATGAATCTCATTTATTCATCAATATATAAATAAAGCATGGATTTAAAAACAAAACATGGATTTCAAAACAAGGGGTTGGATTATAAAATCATTTAAAGAAATATTTTGAGATTTTATTTATGAAATTCATTTACAAGTTTAAGCAAAATATCTGGAAATATTATTCAAAATATTTTATTCCCAAATATTTTGGGACAATGATGAAGTATTTAAAGGAAGATGAAGTCAAAGATATAGGAAAAAAGGGTCAACACATAAGCTTAATTTAACTCAAAATACAAATAATTCATTGATCAACTAGGTGGAAAACATAAATAGACATGCAATTATTTTCATATTTTTTACTCAGAAATAATAGTCAAAAGGACAACTAGTTGATACATGTGGCAGATTTAATTAGGTTTAAAAGGGAATCTAACAGGTTTTATGAAAACAACTTCAATCTCTCCAGATTCCAAGGCAGAGGATCGGCGTTAATGAACCAATTTCCATATTTGAAGGCTGAATATTTTCCAACAATTCTAGATTTCCTGCAGTTTTCCAGTGATTGTTTTTATCTTTAGTTATTGTTCATATTTTTTCCATATATTGTTAGATATTATTTTGTAATCAATTCCTTTTTGGAATCTGAAGTTAGTTCAATAACAATTATACAAATATTTTGTAATAAGACTGTTGGACACCTAATCCTAAAGGGTTAGCGTGGAAGCCGAATGGACAAAGCAGTCCAAGGGACCTTGGGATGTGAATCCCAACGGTCACCATATTGTACTATAAATGTACATCTTTTGTGAATAAAATTGTATTTGCAAGCTTTATCATTTACATTTGTTTCTCCTTAACCATGTCTGTTTAACATGGTATCAGAGCCATGATGTGTGGACTGTTTTCCCTGAGCAGAGCTGTCCTGAATAGCGCGGATCACCTTCACTGCCTGCCTTCTACTCCTTTGTTCCACATCTGAAGGAAACGCCTACTTGCCTGACGCTGCATACCAAACATCTGACTGAAGACTGTCGCTGCCTGCATTGAAAAGCCTGGAATATTTTACGTTGTCCGCCTGGGATCTGCATAAAATTGGTAACGTATGGTTATTGTTATGAATGAATGTTTTAAAAACGCTGTCCGCTGCCTGTATTAAACGCTGTCCGCTCAGATTACAATTATTCTGGCATCTGTTTCTGTCATTATTACAACTGTCTCACTGTAAACCATAACGCCACCCGTATCCATGGATTACTATTGAACGTTTGAAACCTGCGTATGGTCAATACTATAGTTTCTATCGGGTATTGAACAAGGTTTGCACTCATCAGTCTATCTGCATTCTGCATTCAATCGACCGCCCATTGAACAGGGTTTGAACTCATCAGGGTTTCGTTGATAGCTTGAACTGAGAAACTTTTATGATTTAGATGCCGTGGTCTCACACTATTTGGATGTCGTGGAGTTACTCCTGTGTGGAGTTCGAATGACCCTGGCCTGTAATGGAGACCTCCTTCCGCCAGAAACCGAGGAGCTTTTACCAGCTTAAGCAGCGATGTCAACTGCCATCTGATAATAGACGTGGCCTACATTTGACGAGTGTTTACACTCCGCATTGAGCGACATTTAATAATCTTTTGGGGCATTTTAAAATGATCAACTGTGTCAACTTGTTTTCTGGAGTGTATATTCTGAAGATTTACATATTATTTTGGGGATTGATATATATGATCATCATCATTAGTTGCGCTCAGTTTTCAGATATCCGGAGTGTATTTCTGAATATTTTCATTATAGAATCCTTTACGTACACAATAAACGTTTTGATGTTTCCTACTAAACATGGTTGAGTGTATGGAAGACTCATCACTTACTCACGTCAAAGTAATGTTCTTTATGATTAGTATTACACAATGATTATTTATTACCTCTATTTAACGAGAAAAAAAAAAAGGATTGTGTTCCAGGAATAAGCTCACTGGAACTGATATATGTATTATCGGAGTTAATGCTCTCGCTTTTTTAACTCGGAAAGTGAGCTTTGTGAGCAAGCACTGATATTTGTGGTATGTGTTGAGTTCTTTCCTTGAAGGCTGTGCCGATGTTCTTTAAAGTTTTTTGACATGTATTTTGACATATATGGATTATGAACCTGTGTGATCCACAACGAGATGGTCAATAGAAGAGAAATCAAAAGAAGAGAAATGATAATGAATGAAGATGACGTGTGTATACCATGTTTACTTTTCCAATACTAAAGTTCATCTCTGAGATTTGAATTGATATCAATAAAGAAGCATTAGAAAAAGAATTCGATAAAGAATATGATAACAATAAGTTGTGGAACATGATCAAGGATATGAGCTCCACCAATGCTATTCCACTTACAAACATTTCTAGAAAGATACTCTCGAAGCTCTCGGAGGTGTTGGGAGTTTTTGAACAGAATTTTCTGCACCATTGATGTTGCTCGGCCCTTTAGCTTTAACAAGGGAATCAATCCTTATATATCACTTTGAGTTGATAGTTTTTAAAGGAAGGAGGCCAAAACCAAAGTAGTAGAATATACCAAGTTTATACATTGCATTCCCTTTCTAGGCCTGATATTCAATAATTTGGAAATCATCATCTTCCTCACCAGGTGACTTCCTTAATGCTTCTTTGTTCTCTTTAGCTCCATCATTGATCCATTGAAACTAAGAATGCTAGCCACTGCTACAAAGGAAAGTTCTGCATAAAGCTCAACAGATTTCTCATACATCTGTTGTTGAAAGTTTCCACCTTCTGCTCAGCAAAATTTCATAAAGAAATAAGGCAAACACCCTCAATTGGCTACATTGTATTTCCTATTCTACTGCCATTGGCTTATATGCTCAGATTGAAGTATCGAGATAGTATATTGAAGTTTTTTTAATCAGTTTTTATCTAGTCATGAAGGTAGAAAGTTGAAATTAAAAGCAGCATTTTCTGGAGGAGAGCTCAGTCATTTCCTGCCATTAGAATTATTACGCTTTGATTTTAATAGTGGTGCACTTGTTATGGCTCTAATTGGTGGTGTATTAGAGTTTCTCAAAACTCTGATACAATCTACTGTCGAAGATACAGTTAAAATCAACAAGAACACTCTTTGTGACATTAAAGCATGTCTGCATAATACACAGGAAAAAATAGAGTTTTTGGAGCTTGAATCTCAGCTTCAACGAGAAGAACTACAGCAGTGGAGTCATCTTTCTGAACCTGTTTCTGTTCAGAAAATTGAAACAGACTCCCATAAACAGCAAGTTAATAAAGCAGCAGTTGTACATGCAGATGCAGAAACTAAGTCTGCACTTCCCAAGCCCATCATCAGACCTTGGGAACAGCTTGTCCACAACAAGCACAAAACCGGTCTTGGATATGACAAGGACTTGTCCTTTCATATTCCAGACTACGCTAAGCCCATTCAGTTTCAGAGTGCTGGTTTCATTAATGACAGTTCACCTGCTCCTCTTCCACAGCAGCAACAACAACAACAGATCGTGAAATGCCAACATTGTGATCGAGTTGGCCATTTGAAAGATCACTGTTTTGATCTTCATCCATGTAAGCACTGTCATAAAACCACCCATTCTTCTAACAGATGCTTCAGCAACAAACGTCCTGCAAGAACAACTATTCATCTAGGATGGATCGCTTCTTGGCAATGGGCATCAATAGCCAAGAAGATATTTCAAACACATGTCAGAACTTGTTCCATAATATTGAATAGTCTTGCAGTTGAGTTTTCTCCATCTTGTCACCTTGTATCTGACAGGGGGGGAAATGATGGTCATCTACAAGCTTCAAAGCCACATCAAGCGAGCCTGAGCCACAACCTGCCACATCAGTTTCAGAGTTGTAGCCAGAGACAAAGATTCCTGAACATGCCTTCAGTTGGCGATGTGGGACACTTCCTCTAGCAGAAGACTTCAGCTTCCTGCCAGTTTTGGAAGAGTTCCGGAGACAAAATTGAGAACACTTCCTCTAGCAGAAGACTTCCATCTTCTTGCCAGTTTTGGAAGAGTTCCAGGAATTGCATTAAGCATTCCAGAGTTGTTGGTCATCCTTAAACCATCACAGGTTGAGACTTCCCTTTTACAGGTTGAAGTTTTACCTTTTATATGGGGTGAGGCCTCCCTTTATGGTTGAAGGTTTCCCTCTTTGAAACAATAGGATCACTTCCTCTAGCAGAAGACTTACAGCTTCTTGCCAGTTTTGGAAGAGTTCCGGGAACTGCACTAAGCGTTCCAGTGTTGGTGGCTATCCTTAAACCACCGCCCTTTTTTACCAACATTTCATAGAGCACATTCAGCCTAGTGCTGCCATGCATTATTGCACATTTTGTATTACAGCTCTTTTCTTGGACTCATACATAACCCTTCGGATTAAGGGGGGGAATGTTGGACACCTAATCCTAAAGGGTTAGCGTGGAAGCCGAATGGACAAAGCAGTCTAAGAGACCTTGGGATGTGAATCCCAACGGTCACATAATGTACCATAAATATACATCATTTGTGAATAAAAAATGCAATGCATGATTTATCTTTCCATTTTGCTCTTGCTGTCCATGTCTGTTTAACATAGATAAATAATAGATATATTTAATAATGAATATGAGATAAGTAGATGATCTAATGCCATGTGACATTGTAATTTAGCATTGGCTAATCACAATGGATGAGGGGAAATGTCCCTTGGTAGGTAATGTCCTTCAGTAGGATTTGTCCTTTCATTTGTTAATAATTATAATTTATTATTGTTATCATTATTGATTGTTGTTTACATATTTATATAACTTTTTTTTATTAAAATATGAAATGAACATAAAATAATTTTAATGGAATATTTATCTCACAACTATAATATAGATGTGATTTATGTGGTTTGGCATTCCAAGGATTCATACTAGTGTTGTAACCATGGTCGAAGGACAACCTCTAGTGTCTTATGGATAATTGTGTAACATTTTGTGAATAGATGAAGATAATATAATGATTAAAGAATTAAACTATGCCAAGATAGGAGTCTCTTTTAACAAGGAGATAAAGCTATAATAACTTAATCTATCCATGTATTATATAATAAGAAGGAAAATATTCTCATGAATAAGCCATTCATAATTCTAACTAGCTTCAACAATGAAATCATTACATCACTTGGAACAAAACTGTGAAATTCGAAAGCGAGACATAAGACCATGAGCCTTAAAAATATATTTTAGGCCCTAGTAGTTTTCCTTGAACCATGGTCAAGGACTTGATACAAATCCTTAGGCTACCAACATATTAAAAATGTCTATATTATACTCATGGTCTAAAGATTCCATTTACAAGACTTGTGTCGTGATTTCAAAACCTATGCATGCTTTGTGAAATATAAAAGCACCATTTAGTTCTAGTGACATTTTTTTTTAGTCCTTGGACCATAAGTTGTGCCTTGAGAAACATATAGTATGGAAAACATTGTAGTGGTTCCCATATAAGCATGTTCAAGTCCTTGAGGACCATCCTTGGTTAATATAGTATCATGATGGCATATATATCCTACCTATTGGCTACTAAATATCACTCTAAATGGAATATTTAGTGGTTCATGACCTGCTTTTTTCCCATGATTCCTAAATGCTTCATTTATGTCCTATTGCCATTTGTTTTCCTTTCTCAACCATAGTCATGATCCATGGATCCATCTCTAGTAGGTAATAGGCGCTGAAACTCCAGTCAAGAATCAAAGGTCCATTTTAGAGGGCCTATGTAGCTCTTTGACCCTAGGTTCATCGATTTGATCCTTAAAATATTTATATATCATTTAAGGCACTTTCAGAATCAACCAGTGTAGCACAGGCTGAAGTCTCACCCGAGACAGTATGGGGGATGCTAGAACCAAGTTTCTGCATCCAGAGACCAGTGTGATGTCCTTGTATGCCCTAGATATGCCTTCACGTAGATCTCTAAGCCCTTAAGGATTGGTAATGTAACTTCCTTCAAATGGCCCCTAGACCTCCACAAAGTTCTACGATCAGCTTCTACAGACCCTTAGCAGATCAGTTATATACTTACGCACATCATATAATAGCCTCAGATTGGAATTCACACAGATTTGCGTAAGTGCTTAATAAATGTAACAGAGGGTATTATATTCTTCGCATAAAAAATTTACATGTATTGTGTTCAGTTAATGAGATTTATGTAATAGATTCGTGCATCAATAAATTATTAATTCATAGAGACATTATTTCAATCACAACATATAGCACAACATAATTAATAATAGTAAACAGATAAACACATGAATTTATCCAATTGTCTTCTTTATTGATCTTTAATATAAGGGTACAAACTCAAAACTTCCCTGTGCACTCAACTGCAGTGGTCTACGCACTCAGCTGTAGACACTACTCTAGGCCTCTGCACACTCAACTGCAAGGCCTTTTCCTCCTCTAATGCTTACTTCTTTGTGCTACATTTTTAAGACTCCGTCCATTCATACCCATAGACATGCCTTAGAATCCCTAAGACACACCTATTTATAGCCTTTTACATGCAATCCCATGGTCCGCAGACCATGGGTGGATCTCAAAACCGAATCAACTTTACATAAACGAGGGTAAGAACCCTTTTTGACTCCTAACTACCTACATGCTCCACATCCACAATTAGCAGAGACTTTACATATTTTCATCAAAAATTACATCAAAACTTGTGTTTTTAACCCGAAACGGACCTGGGGGACCCCATCCCAATAGGCCCCTTTATGAAGGTCGTGACTCGTCCTTGAGTCATTTGGCTGGCACGGTGATCTTGCTTCGAAGATCCACTAGATCCACCTGCAAAACTTCTAGCTCAACAGGTCTTTGCGTAACTGCCTTCTTTACTTCCTCGACAAGCTGCTTCATAGATGGAGCTTTCGCGGCCAGCTTGATCTTTTGCTGTGTTTGCTACAAGCCCATCAAATTTTCCTAAATGTTGGTTGTTTCTTGGTAGGTTTCATCTAACAAAGATCCCAACCTGGCCTTAAGTACAACCTCTTTCTTCTGAGCTACTTCTACCTGTGTGAGGAGCTGCTTCCCCTCCTGCAACTTGGCGAGGTGTTGTGCTCGAGAAATTGAGTGTGTCGTCACCCTGACCTCATTATACTGCTTTGGTAGCTCATGAACCTCTGTGTTCAGGATCTACAGGGTTGGATCTTCCTGTAGAGTTGTTACTAATTCCATGGCTTGTTCAAATAAGGTCGAGCAGTTAGTGACTGCGGTATCCAACATGGTCATTCCTTCTTTTATAGCAGCTTCACACTGCTCCCTAACCTTGGGCGGAGTCGAGGGCTGTGACTTGAGCTTCAGCTCCATGATTTTCATTTTGAGTTCAAATTGAACTCTCGTAACTTCTTCCTTCGCCTCGTGGATGCTTGCAATTAATTTTCGAATCTTGGCCTTTGGTTGTGTGTCCTCAGGTATGTGCAACCCCAGCACTATTTAGCTCGCCTCTGCTACCTCAGTCGCCAGCTTGGATCTTTGTGCCTAGATAGTATCCCTTTCTTTCAGGGCCTACATCTTCTTGGCGAACATTTTCTCATTGTTCACTCGATACTCACTAGTTAAACTAAGAGTGTGTTGCTCCTGAGCTCTCAATTCCTCTATGACTCATGCATGTAGCGCGCTCATAATAACTCGATCATCGGTCGATTCCATGCATAGGGACCCTTCTAATAACACAAATGATCTAAGGTTCACTGTTCATACCAGTTCTGCAACCTGACTTGTCCCCAGTGCTAGGTTCGTTTGTGTTGCGCTCACCTTACCTGCACCCACCTGTATTCTGCTAGTTTAGATATGCATTTTTTGTAGATCCTTCTGGATGCTTCCCAACAACTACATGCACTATTTCTTGAATTGATCCAATAGTTAGGCTATAGTATCGCACACTTTGTCACTGATCTCATCGATATTGCTCTCTGTCAAGGTT
This sequence comes from Pinus taeda, assembly GCA_000404065.3. Classification (NCBI taxonomy): domain Eukaryota; kingdom Viridiplantae; phylum Streptophyta; class Pinopsida; order Pinales; family Pinaceae; genus Pinus; species Pinus taeda. The sequence continues at coordinate 58,001 of APFE030164688.1, read as the reverse complement.
AAGGGATCCACCTACATTTTTTCTGATTTTTTCTTTTTATGGGAACCCTCCTGTTGTTGTTCTCTGAGCTTCCTTAGCCAAATGGGGTGCTCTTCCCCTCATATCCTTCATTTCCCTGCTCAGACTGCTCTTCCTCATCAGTTTTGGCAAAGGAGATATGCCACTTTGCTCGGAGTCGCGCTGTTCTTGTTGAGCCTACTCCTTTGCAACGTACTTCTTTTCCATTTGATCGTTTTCTTCAACTTCCTTCTTCCACTACATGGCCAACTTTTTCACTGCCTGTTTTGTTGCATCCTTCCTTTTCTTTTCTGCTGAGCTCTTCGCACCCTTTCTGGTACATGCATTGAAGTTTGATGGGGCGGGCCATTCTACTAGCCAGCACTTGATGACCTCTTGGATGGCATCCTCGGTGACCAAATACAATAAATCGAACCACTTCTGTTGTGGGTCCTTCCTCACCAGAATGTAGATGCAAAAAAAATCTGCCTTGAACATGGCATATGTGAACAACTGTTCATACAAGGTAAGGGACAACCTTGGGCATTGATTAATGGCCATGCGGAAGCTTGCTTCCATTGACACCCAAAAGATATTAGTTTTTGTGTTTTGTGCAGGGTCCTTTGTGGTCCAAAGGGAGGTGAACTGCGTAGCCTCTGTTAATCCTTCCTTCAACAGAGGAAACTAGATGTCCTATGATAGCTCTGATGCAACTAACACAATGGAGAGTAGCAACCACGCATAGTGAAAGAGCTTTCTCTCATCCTAGACCTCTTGACAATTCGCGAAGAATTCACTGCATAAGTACTGCGACCAGTTAAACTGAATGCCCTTTGCGCATTCTGCAGCTAATGATACCACAGGCACTAGAACCTCGTCCATGTGGTACTTCTTCATAACCTTTTCGACCAGTATTCAGGTGGAAATCTTCACCACTAGATTGTTGATGGACGTGATGGAATAGCCCCACAACTTCTTCACAAGATCAAACTCCTTTTTCATTTTCTCCGCCTAGTCTCTTTCTCCTACCTTTTCGCCAAACTCCTTGTCTAGATTCAAAGCCTCATGTGGCAGGTGCATGATCCTGTGGATGAGAATGTCCGTGATGGGTATAGGCACGCTAAGCCATAAGCACCCATAATGCACAAGAGTAAGTAACTGTTGCACACAGGTGGTGTTAATATTAGTGCGGTGATAGTGGGGCACCCACAATAGGTTCAACAACCCGGAGTTGTCCACTCCACAGATCCATTCAACTATCTCCAACTTAGTGACACTTGAGTCTAGGTAATAAACGTACCTCATATAATTATATTTCGTGAGATGAGGGAACCTCTCATGGTCGGCCAGGTCCCAATATTCCATTTTTAATAGGGGAATCCACACAAGGCGTAGACCTTTGAAGGTCATTTGCTATAGCAAGAGGGGCATATGAATGAGGAACTTGTCCGAGTCTGGGTCCTTGGGGACCTTCGCCTGCCCCTTACGTGAAGGGATATATTCAGGAAACTTGGTGATGGGCTTTGCTCCCTCAACGTCTATATCCTCGATGCCCTGTTCAGATTCCAAATCCACAACCATCTCAGGCTACTTGTCCTTATCCTTCTTCTGAGCTGTAGTATGTTTCTTGGGTGACTCGCACACTAGTACCAACCTTTTTTGTTTGTCTTTCTTTGGTTTCTAGGTCTCTTTAACATGGGTGGGCTTCAGCCTAGGTGACCTCGGCACCATAGGCACAGGGGCAAAAGGTTCCATGCTAACAACCTCTGGAGCAACTCCTTTGGATACGATAGGCCCCTAGTACTCGTACTCTTAGCGGGGCCTGGTCCTAACATGGTATCATAGATGAATTTCCAGGTTAACTATGGTAAATGATCAAATGCAGGGCTCATGACCAAATCCTTGAAGAATGCATGATCCATAAGCAAGGGACAACACAACTCAACAACTCTAAGGGTGTAAAGTGTTTTCCGCTAGGATGGCACACATAACGTATAAGGGATTTTGAATTCATATGCGACCGTTCCCCCCAAAATTCATCCATTGATGTTGTTTTGGCAGCAGATCTTCAAATAGTTTGGCCTTAAATGCTACCAACCCTCTCCTATTAACCATATTCTAACTCTAAAATCATGAAAAGTGAATCCAACAGTCACTTTTTGGCTATGCTGCGCAATACCTATCTTCATAGCGCAACTCCCTTTGTGCAACTTCTGATACTGTAACGTCACCCTTTTGCACACAGTCCTCCTAAAGCGTAGTCTTTCACTCCGAGCAGTGTAGTTTATAGTCCCACTCTCCCTTGTAGCTATCTAGATGACTAAGACTATGCTGCCATCATGTAGTCATTGAGTTGGATCTTCTATGTATGGCTTTAATTGGATTCCATTCACCCTTCCCAGAAAAGGTTCTCCATTTAGCTTCGCAAGCTGAAGTATGCCTTCATCTGTAATTTCTTTGATGACATCTGGCCCCGACCAGTGCATCTGAAACTTCCTAGGAAACTTAGAAAAATTACTATCATATAATAAAACCAAATCTTGCACCTTGAATGTGTGCAACTTGATGTGTCAATTGTGCCATGCCTTTTCACATTCCTTGTATACTTGCTGATGGAATCTAGCTAAGAATCTATCTTCTTCAAGCTCCATCAGTTGCACGAGCCACTCTTCCAAGGCTCCGTGATCCACCATCCCTATGAAAGTGGCTATACATAGACTAGGTACAATATATTCCATGGGCATCACAACTTCTACACCATAGACCAATCGAAAAGGTGTTTGTCCTACCAGCTTCTTGCTAGTAGTCTTGTACACACATAGTACTATAGGTACGCACACATCTCGGTCATTTTTTTTCGCATTGTAAATTGTTGTGAGTGCATTCTCCAAGAATTTATTTAAGGCCTCAATTGTTCAATTATCTTGAGGATGATACAGTGTGCTTTTTTGATGATAAACCTAGAACTAGTCAGTCAATGCGGTGATCATGTCATGTAGGAAGTGCATACCCCGATCACTCATCAATACTTTTGGGCAACCAAATCTGGCTAACACATACTCAAACAAGGACTTCGTTGTCATAGTCCCTATAAAATCCTTCACCAGATGTGCCTCCACCCATCAGGTTAGGTACTTCATTGCAATGATCATATAGCACGCACCTATCCTCTTGCCTACAGGTTGAATCGGTCCAATGAAGTCGATTTCCCATTTTTCAAATGGCTACAATGATATTTTAGGATTTAGTGGCATCTCGTCCCTCCTCGATGGTCTTCCCGTTCGATGACATGCATCGCATGCTCTATAATATGCTTTGGTAACCTTATGTAACGTAGGCCACCATAAACCTGTGCGCAAGATCTTGTCAACGCACATCTTATACAAACGTCCATTGATCATTGAAAAATCTAATGCATGCACCACTATTTCCTTCTTTTTGTGACTTGTATATCCTTCTGGGGCCGTTCCGGTAGTCAAAAAGTGGAGAATATCTTCAAAATGATTATCCTCTATGTGCACTGTGAAGAGTTGCACATTGGGCAATCCTTCCTCCAAATTAGTGGGCTCCCCCCCTGTTTTGATCCATGAAAGATGGTCGGGTCTCGCATTCAACCTACCTAGCTTCACAATGACCTCAAATTCATATTCTTGAAATAGTAACAACCATCAGAAGATCTTCCCCCCTAACAAGGGCTTATTGACTAGGTATTTCAAGGCGAAATGATCTCTGTACATTTTGAAATGTCTTCCCAACAGATAATGCTTAAAGTTTTGAAGCACTTACACCGTAGCCAATCCTTCACGTTCTGTAATTGAGTAATTCTTCTCAGCTTTTGATAATTTCCTACTCGCAAATGTTATAGGGTGGTCCATCTCTCCTTCACCGGCCTGTGTGAGCACTACTCCCAATGCAATACACGAGGCATTAATGTGTACATGGAATTCCTTCCTCCAATTCGAGAAGACCAAAAGCAGCATGGTGACCATTTTTTCCTTGAAGACATCCAAAATTCATTGACATTCTTCATCCCAATAGAATGTAGTGACCTTCTTCAGGAGTTTCTCCATGGGCACAGTGATTTGGGCATAAGCCTTGATGAATTTTTTGTAATACCCATTATGCCCAAGCATTGCGTGCAGCTTCTTGACACTTCTCAAATACTCCAAATTTACTATGACTGTGATCTTAGCAGGGTCCACCATCAGCCCTTTCTTTCACACCACATGACCGAGAAAAATCCTAAAGGGGACATAGAACAGATACTTCTTCAGGTTTAGCGCAATTTGGTATCTGTGGCATGTATCCAACATTGGGAACAAACTTGCTACATGGCGCTTTACTAAGCCGAACACCATCTAGTCATCAAAATATACTTCTAGGAACTTATGGATGAACTCTTTAAACATTGCTATAACTATGCGAGAGAATATCACGGGCGCATTATTGAGTCCAAACAGCATGACAATATACTAAAAACAACCCCATTCAGTTGTGAAGGTTGTTTTTCTTCTATCTTCTGGCGTGATCTTGATCTGATGGTACCCCAAAAATCCATCAGTCAATGAGTAGGCCTCTTTCCCCCCAACATTATTCAATACCTCATCAATAAACAATGTTGGAAAAGGATCATGGAAGCAGACATCTTTAAGTTTCCTGAGATATACACAAATCCTTATTTCTCCCTTCTGTTCCTTTTATTGAACAACCATCGGGCTCGCCCAATCATATTCCTCCATAGGTTCGATAATGCCTGCCCCAAGCATCTTATCCAACTCCAAATGAACCCTTTGCTTGTACTTGGTATTAAGGAAATACGACCTCTACTTAATAGGCTTTGCATCTGGTTTCAAAGTAATTTTTATCACACCCAAGTCACCTATGATGCCTTTTAGGTCCAAGAACTTTGTAGGAAAAATATCCTGGTACTTGCGGAGTAACTCAACAACTTTAGCCACTGTGGCATAATCCCAATAGTCCCCAATCTTTGCAAATTTTAGCTCTTCTTTAGTACCAATGTTCAAATGGCACGGTGATATCCGGCTTCTCTATCTACAAACTTTCAACTTTGCGATGGCTTTCTGCTTCTGGAATATTGATATTCCTTGAATATTCACCCTCTCCCTCATTGGTCACATTATAGCAGTCCAGGGCATGGCACAACTAGGTGCTCTAATCGGGTTGCACCAACTCCAAAGGATCCTGCATATTCTGAAGATCGTTGCCTTGACCTCCTACAAAGCTTAATCGATGCTTTCGAACCCACCTTCAAAACTGAAGGTCATTAAGAATCATTCCCTTAATATGTCCCACTCCACAGTGCCATGGCGGAGCTCTGTTTCCAGGTACCAATTCATAGGGATTATGTCCAACGTATGATAGAATAAGTACACCCACTCTGGCTGCGGTTCTATTCCATAAACTTTAGCCCACTTTGCCAAAAGATCGCACGAATCATTTCTCCCATCATACTTTTCAGTCAGTTGAATTTTAGGATGACCAAATCGTAACCTCATCGTTCTCCTGTAATCTCCCAATTCATCAAAGTTGTCCTTATGCGTACCCCACCATCATGTAGGCGTGGTGTACAATGCCAAATCCATTACTTGGAAGCGATGATCCTCAGGGACTTCTCATTCAAAGGAATCCAAAAACTTATCTACATCAGTTAAACCATCATAATTGGGTAAATTTCTTACCTCCGATGGCACACAGTGCAACGATTTAGTCATCATGTTGAAGCACAACATAGATACTTCATGCATCCTATTCTACCAATGTTCTAGTTATCCATCTGAATCCAAGGTACAGTAACTTTCCCGATGCCATGCAATTCTTCCATTGGCTATTGGATTAATCTAGTCTTGGTCTCACACCGTTATTTTGTAGATTTGATCCAAGTCATCATCACTCTCTCCATAGTTACGGACTGGTTCGGTATAGCGCGGTCTGTCTGCACAGTCCAATGGTACTACTACCCGAAGCGATTTCCTTTCAAATTACATTGTCCACTTCTTCAAGTTGATGATTTCGTTCATATCAATGGCCCAATCGATGCCGAGGAGCGCGGGATATGGATTACTATCATCAACGATCTTTATCACTTCAAAATCATCGAACACGCTCGCACCTTCGATATCGACTATTACTCCATGTAACCATCCCATGGGGATGATCTTATGTTGGTTTTCCATTCTAAGCTGGATTAGAGACCACTGCAATGCAAGTATCCCCATCCTCTCCCATGTTTGTTTAGGAAATACGTTTGCGTCAGGCCCTAGATCCAAAATAACTTGGTCCATCTCATAATGTCCTATCTGTGCGGTGAGCCTCATCTCACACCTTGTTCTTGCCTTATGTTTGCCAATTTTTTGTACTATGTGGTGTCCATCAGGAGCATTTTCTTTACTAGCACACTTGTTTATCAACTCCTGCAGACCCTTCACAAGCTTTCTATCATGTAGAAGTTTCATACAAGTTTCCAGGAATGTGGTAAGTACAAAGGGATCAACCTCTGTAGGTGCGTTAGTCTTTGTTTCTTTGTTCTAACTTCCTGAAGTAGATGCCTCAACAAAGCTTTTCTTGGCTTCCATAAATTTTTCCTTCACACGCACCAGATCAAAACCTGCTTCCTTTCTTGGGGCCTTGCAAACCCATCCATATTCTTCAGGTTTTTTTCCCTTATCATTCTCTATTGTTACTACACTTCTTAGCATTACATTTGGATCTTCCTCGCGAGGCTCATCTCTCATCATTTGTAAGTTCTACTTAGGGTGTTGAGGCCATGCCTTCTTCTCCTGCATCTTAGCTATCAGCACGGGGCAGTCTTCGATAGTGTGATCAATCTGAGTACAATATTGACATGACGAGTGTGTCTGATTCTAAAATTCCCGTACGTAGTGCCTTGGTGTCCCACAGTCATAGAAAATAACTTGACCATGACCTCTACCAGGTCCTCCTCCTCCTCCACCTTGTCCTTGCCCCTGTTATCCTTCATGCACTCCCCCAGCACCCTGATTAGGAGGTTGAGTTTATGCCTGCATTCAATAAGTAGGCGTTCTTTCCATCATAAATTCGTAGCTATGAAAATGGCGTTCATCGTGGCCCACTGATTTGCAGAGATCACAGAATAATTCTTGGTTTGTTTGAACAAACTTTTGTAGCAAATGACAGTTATCTATTACATGTTTTCCAGCCACCTAACAAATACCACACCAAAGCACAGGCCGTACACTCAGTCTTGCGGAGGCTTCTTGCCTCAGGGGAATTGATTCCCCTCCTATAATATAATTTGTAAAGATAGGGCAATGGTCTTTACCATGCCCCTAACTCTTACACTTGAGGCACCAGACTTCCTCACGCACCTCTAGCCTAGCCTCCTTCTCTTTTCTCAAGCTCTACAGTTCCAAGCAGAGGTTCTGCAGCTGTGAGTGAATCTCTTGGACTCCCAAAGTCACATATTGAATAGATGTCTTGTGCAATCTCATCATGATTTCCAAGGCTTCTGCCTGAGTTCCTATCTTCTGTTGTGACAAAGCAATCCTCACATGGGGCAAAAGTGAGGCTATAAACCACTCACGGTGTTGGCCATATGTAAGCTGCATATTAGCTTCACAGATCACACATTTCAACGTTTGATCTAACTCCCAGGGTGTCTCACTAGCCCTCATCATGATTTCCTTAAATCCAATGACTGACTGCAAGCTAGAATTAGGTTTACTAAACTCCTTATTTAAAGCATCGTTAGTATCTTCCATCATTGCTAAAGGATGATCAGTACAATACTTAATATACCATGTCAGAATGCAATTCTACAGAGTAGTAACTAAGTGCACCTTATTTTTGTCATCATCAGTGATCTTTTGTGTGATCCATACAACATTCACAACGAACCAGAATTGATATGTATCTTTGCTACTTATACCCCTAAAAATTAGCAGCTTTACTGAGTTCGACATGTTGAACAACGATGGTGGTGGTGGTGGTGTGGGCGAAGGTGTATGCTATGGTGGTGAGGGTGGAGGTGGGGTGGATGGATGATGTATCCACGGAAAACCTTGTCTTATTAGCTGGACTGCACTTTTCTATGAGGCTTGTGTTGTTCCCTCATCGTCACTCAAGGGAGGTCCAATCAACGAGCTATATTCAGGGCTTGCTTTCTCTCAATTTCTGAAGATCCATCCACTTCACGTAGATCTAAACATCAAGGCAACAATATAACCCATTTTTCACACAAGAGCATATTATCTAGGTATTCAAAGATCTCAGGTAGTTACCTCATGGTCCCTTGAAGAAGCGTCGCTCTGCTTCACTATAGCTGACTAAGGTATCAACCACGAACTCTATAAAAAATCCTCCTATAATTTGATCGAGCCAGTGGTCAACAATGTGCACAATCTTGTCGTCAGAGGCTTCTAACCTTCACACTAGCTCTGAAGTCTACACTATTGGATCGTCAAGCCTCCACCTTCCTTAGCCATCTGCCAACTTGGTTATCCACTCATAGAATTTGATCGAGAAGGTGCAAAAGAAAATGTTGTGTATTTATGTATACAAATATCTATCCAACCACTACTCCGTTGACAGGCACAAATTCTTGTTCTCTTGTGCTGCAAATTCGTGAATCTTCCTATCCAACCACTTCTTAATTTCCTTCTTGGTTAGATTCTAGTGATGCGACATCACATATCTTTTTATGTAGATCTCGGTCCTGGCAACAGAACCATTTGTTGGCTTAGTGGGTCCTGACACAGGTTCGGAGTTAATTGCACCAAATAAAACCCTATACCACTAGCCCTTTCGGCATAAGCTCACGTAGCGCAGACTGAAGTCTCACCTGAAGTAGTATGGGGGGATGCTGGAACCAAGTTTCTACATCTGGAGACTAGTGTGATGTCCTTTTATACCCTAGATCTGCCTTCGCGTAGATCTCTAAGCCCTTAGGGCTTGGTACTGTAACTTCCATCAAACGGCCCCTAGACCTCCACGAAGGTCTACGATCAGCTTCTGCAAACCCTTAGTAGATCAGTTATCTACTTACGCACATCATAAAATAGCCTCATATCAGAATTCACATAGATTTTCTTAAGTGCTTGATAAACGTAACAAAGGGTTTTATAATATTCGCATAAATAGTTAACATGTATTGTGTTCAGTTAATGAGATTTATCTAATAGATTTGTACATCAATACACTATTAATTCATAAATACATTATTTCAATCAAAACAGATAGCGCGACATAATTAACAACAGTAAACAGATAAACACATGAATTTCTCCAAATGCCTTCTTTATTGATCTTCAATATAAGGGTATTGACTCAAAACTTCCCTATGCACTCAGTTGCAGGAGTCCGCACACTCAACTGTGAACACTACTCTAGGCCTCTGTGCACTCAACTATAGAGCCTTTTCCTCCTCTAAGACTTACTTCTATGTGTTATATTTTTAACACTCCATCAGTTCATACCCATAGACATGCCTTAGACTCCCTAAGACACACATATTTATAGCCTTTTACATGTAATCCCATGGTTTGCGGACCATGGGTGGATCTCAAAACCAACTCAACTTTACATAAACGAGGGTAAAAACCCTTTTTGACTCCTAACTACCTACGTGCTCTGCATCCACAATTCACAGAGTCTTTACATCTTTTCATCAAAATTTACATCAAAACTTGGGTTTTTAACCCAAAATTGACCCAGGGGACCCCATCCCAACAACTCATTTATGAATCACAACGGTTTTCTTGGTGGTATAAGGTGTAATTAATAGATTATAATCCATATAAGATTAATTTAGGTTCTACAACCATTGTTTTCATTCATAGACCATAGTAAAGGCCCTGAGAACCATGCTTGGTACAAAAATATCTTGGTGATTCCCATATCCCATGAACAAACCAATGTTCTAGGTTTATGTGGTGGTTGGAGTCCCATTTTATGGAAAAGGGCCATATAAGATTTATTTTGGGCCAAAGGTCTAAGAACCACTTCTTATGTGTAAAACACCCTAATGGTACCTTTATCCCACTTAAGTAGAAAGTTACATAATAGAGGATTCTTTTGTCAAGGCCTTAAGACCTTAGATTTTAAGGACTTTATTATCCTTCCTAAATCATAGTGAGGGCCCTAATATCTATCCTTATGATACAGAAACTCCTAGCTCAACACCTATCCCAATCAAACGTAAAAGATCCCTTTTAGAGGGCCCAGGGCATGTGTTTTATTTCAAGGGCTTAATCATTTTCCATTGGCCCAAGTATCATCATCTAGGTTTTAAATATTAGGATTACTCCTCCAACCATATTTAAGGCCTTGAGATGCCTCCTTAATACATAAAATGTCATAATGGTATCCCTATCTCACTTGAAGGATGATGATCCCCTATATAGGACATGTTATGTAGATTATGGTGTTTTTCTAAGGCCATTGATATATAAGGCTTCATCAAGGTCCAAAGGGCCTTAGCTTCCTCCATCCACCATGTTCAATGCCTTAAGACCCATCACTATCACTTAATATTTCAAAACGGTACCCATATTCCAATTTGGAGGCCAAACATCACATAAAGGTATTTTGCTATGGTTTTAGGCTATATCAATGGAAAATAAACCCTAAAGATCCATTTATAGTGTAAGTCCCTTAATTTCCTCCCTTGGCTATGGTTTAGGACTCAAGGCCCATTTATATGGAACAAAAGCTACTAATTGCATCCATATCCCACTTGTATGCCAAGATCCACTTTAAATGGTCTATGTTATGACTGAATTCCTTGTTTATGTCCCTATTGATATTTTTTCCTGTCAGGGATGTGATTCAACCTCATATGTATTAATAAATTTCCCTCTACATTTTTATAGAAGTGGTACTCCTATTTTCCACTTAGATTTTCTTATTAGCTCAAATAATAATAAAGTAAACATTAACACATTCAAACTCATAAGTGGATTTGGTAATAAAGAATAAGAAATAATTAAAACAAGAATAAATAGTTATCTAGAAAATTATTCATTCCATCATATCCATCCATTCACACATGATAAAGAAGATACATTTGAAGCAACATGCATAGACATAAAATAAAGGGGATTGTCTAGGTATTTCATAATCTTTTAATGATTTCATTTAGCTGATATCATAAGAGTAATAGGAGAACATTCATCATATCTCCTACTTAATAAAGCTTTATGAAACCAAAAAATCATGCAGTCCTAAAATAGCTCTCTATGAGAGTCCAAAAATAGTACAAATTAGAATCTAAGTCCAAATAGAGTATGTGCCTAAAGAACTCCATAAAATTCCTAATACTTTAGCGGAAATTAAGTGAAATCATCCCTAAGGGTATGGGTTGGGGCTTTATGGACCAAATAGTAGTATAATAATGTAGAAGAAATAAAATGGTTGTACTCAAAGATCAACATTAAAAATAACAATGCAATTCATAAAGCTAGATGATTTGAGACAGGGATGAATAAGAGAGGGAATATGGATTCAAATAAAATGAAAGACACTCACAAAATTTTAGAAGAATGATTGATATAATGAATCCTCCTCCTTACAAAATTTAAATGTTATATTATATGTTGGCTCTAAAAGTTCGTTAATGTAATTGCTTTAGGAAATTATTCATGATTAGCAATTTCAATTATCGATCTTTTAAGAAAATCATAATGGACACTTTCATGGGAAGAATAGTTATGTCCTACTTTAACCTAAGTGCAAATATTTATTCTTCAATCTATTTTAAATATAAGTTTAATCGATCAATGGTTTCCACATGGTCATCATTATTATTAATAAATATAACCAACCATTTCTTTTTTTCCTCTTCCAGAAAATAAGTAAGATTGTTGAACTCATTATCCCAAGACATTTTGATATAACTCAGTTCCTCCTCAAATTGGTCCTTAAAAATCAACATAGAATATATGATCAATTATGGACCTTAAAGGTCTTAAATGGTCTTGATTTCTTTAAAGAAAGCATTAATTCTACAATCCCTAATCTTTGCAGAAACATATATGACATCATTTTCCATCTAAAGTCTTGTGGATCATCCTACTTGTATTTTATTTATTTGGTTCCTTAATGGAAGTCCCTACAAAGGCTTCTAAAAATAAATTATATTAATAATTTTTCTAATTAATATCTTTAAATAATTTCTGACAAAATATTGACCACGGTCAAGGTCCTTTTTCATATAATAGGTAAAAGAAGAAATTATCTAAGAGAGTTTTTCTAAATACAAGAAAATATCCCACGCTTTAGAAATGATACTTAGTTTCTTAGTGATTCTTTCCATGACATGAGTCCTAATTTAACTAAGTATATTTTCTTCCTTATTTATCCTAATGGGTGTGATGGGTGTAGGAGGTGATGTATGATCTAGAGTTGTAATAGCCAAACGAGGTGGAAATAGAGGTTTGGGCTTAGGGCTTCATCAAGCTCACTAATTTTAATCTTTAATCATATATTTACAATATCTTGCTCCACGAAATAATGGGAAATATTATTCCCTATATTTATATGTAAATTTAAAAGTACAGAAGGTCCTACTCCTGAAACATCTAACTTAGACCTCCATTTCCTTGTAAATTTTTTATTTTCAACATGAACCTTTACAAGTTTTAATTTTATTTTGTTCTTATTATAAGGGGCATTGTGCATAATTACTGATTTTTCTTTAAATATTTTTGGATCTTCAATAGCCAAATCATCTTCCCTTTTTGGATGTTTTGTTATTTGTAGTACCACTAAGTCGAGCACTATGGCATTATGTACCTCCATATCCATGGGGCATTCTGATTGCTAGGATACTTTCTTACTAGAGCTTCTCTTACTTTGATGGTGCAAAAAAATGAGAATTTTCCAAATAGATATGCAGGGGTGGTTCTCCATTATCATATCTCCCAAAATGACAATCATTACTCTCTCCCCTAGTTGCACTTGCTTCCTCTTTTTTATGTGCATAGGGGGAACTACTATGTTCAAATGGGTTTGATGAAGATTTTATATTCATGGGATTCTTCCCTCTTTGTATGGTCTTCTTCTGGTAATTTGTACTAGCGTGTGTAATTAGTTCATCACTCTATAAAAAATAATATTTTTTCTTTCCTTTTGGTGTTTCTATTCATTTGTTGGCATTACGATGTATGTGTTGTACTTGATGGCAACCCACTTCTAGCAGAACAACCCACTTGTATATGGTAACTAGATGAACCTACAGAAGAGATATCAGATGTGACAGAATGCATGACATTAGTGTTTACAGAGGTGATGAAATGTAGGGTCCCTTCAAGGAATCAGTTTAGAAGGCAACTCACTCATATGAAATATCACGGTATAGCAGGTAAACAATAAAGAATGATAGACCAGTATTTACATAATGAAGAAAGAGAGGTATACGTAGGTTCACCATTGACCAAGCTACGTATACACACAGGTTCACTGTATACAAGTCGCGTATACGTACACATGCACTTTCACAGAAGGAAAAGTGCATATAACTTGGAAAACTAAATTTTTGGTCCAAAGTATTGGGTCCATGGTATTTTGATCCATGGTATTGGTCCTGGTCTGAGGTATTGACCCTAGGTATTTTGTCCAAGGTATTGGTCCTAAGTGGTTTTGGTCCATGGTATTGAGAAATGCCTAAAAATATAAAAGGAGGAGAAGATCATTAGGCCAAAGTGTGCAAGTAAAGAATATCTAATGAAGTGTGAGATTTAATATGTAGGTTATTGGCTTATGGTGTTGTGCTTGATCTGAACTAAGGATGAACCTTAGCGTTTGATGAAGGATAAGATCAAATGATGTATCAGGATCTTAATGCTTGAAGTGAATTATCTTTATGTGGTTTGATCATGTATCTGAATAACTGGCGCATGTTGTAGTCTATAAATATGATGATCTGGGTATGACTGAATTCTGGAATAGTTGTAATGTTTAAATCATCATTTACAGATTTGTACATAGGTTCACCTTAGAAAAGAAGTGTATACATGCTAGTTCTGCATATCAAAGAAATGTATACATCATAAATTTGATTTGAAGATCTGTACGCTGGTTCGCTTTGAGGAAAGCACGTATGCACATAGGTTCGACACATGGAAGTAGCATATACCTTATAAAATATGTTTTAGTTGCATCTGTTTGCTGTTGCAGTGTTCTGGGTTCTGGCTTGGGTTTTGGTTACTGTATTCTGGTGACAACATTTTGAATGATCAGATTGATGGGTTGTCAAAGTGATTGATTGATTCGGTTGTGGTTGGTTCAAAAGGATATTGGTTGATGCAGATATATTTGATGATTGAATGATGTTGTTGATGGATCTAGTCTGAAAATTTATGAAACGTGGTCCCTGGTAGAAAAGAGAAGGTTGTAGCCTTTTATAGGCTGACACCTACATACTAGTAAACATATAAGCTAGTACAAGAGCTAGGGGGTTGTAGCTCCCTTCTAGTGGAAGTTGGAGAATGAGAGAAGGTTGTATCCTTCTACAGGTAGAAGCCTGCGTACTGATATAAGACTGCACCAGTACAAAAATTGTAAACAGAATTTTCTTATTATTAAAAGAAGACAGAGACGACAGCAGCAGGTGGTTTTTACCCACATTGGGTTTCCACCTTATATCTTGGTGTTCTTGTGCATTGCTTATGTGTGATGCTTTATTCTTCTTTTACTACACTGTCTAATGAATTCCTGATATACTGACCAAAGTTCAATACATGATAATTTTGGTAAATCTAAAGATCTCTGCATATACGCTGGCTGCATTAACTACAGTTGCATATAAACACTAGTTCACTGAGCTGAAGTAGCATATACAAATTAGTTTTTGAAAATTAAATTATTGATATGATAATATTGATTCACCCCCCCCCCCAGTATTATTTCCAACAATTAGTGTCAGAGCAGGTCCTTCAGAAGAAGCTTGATCACTTGAAGGAAGATCATCATCATGAGTAATCAAGAAAGCGGGGGATCCATCAGACCGCCAATCTTTGATGGGAAAAACTTTGTTTATTGGAAGGTAAGAACCATAACCTATCTTCAATCACTTGGAATAGATGTTTGGGAAATCATGGAAGGAGGATATACATTTCCATCAGCAATTCCTACAAATACGGAAGGAAAAAAGTAATGTGAAACCAATGCCATGGTTATCAATACATTATTGGGAAGTCTGTCACAATCAATGTTTGTCAAAGTTATGCAGCTCAAATTAGCCAAAGAAATATGGGACAAAATCGTTCTAAGCTACGAAGGAGACTCTTAGGTAAAACGTGCTAAACTGCAAACTATTAGAATTCAATATGAAACTCTCAAGATGCACAATGATGAAAGTATAGCTAATTACTTCTTTTGTGTAGATGAGGTTGTTAATTGCATGGATAATCTGGGTGAAGAGATAAAAGAAGTTACCTTAGTTGAAAAAGTTTTAAGATCCTTATCTGCTAAATTTGAATCAAAAGTATCTGTCATAGAAGAAAACTAGGATCTACAGACTATTACTGTGACACAACTTAACAGAATCTTAACTACCTTTGAAATGAGAAAAGGAGGTCCATCAGACATGAGAGAAGCCACATTTAAAGCTTTAGCAAAAGGAAAAGAAGAACTCAACGAACCAAGACATATTTCAGAAGAAGAAGACGAATTAAACTTTGTCAAGAAGCTTCAATGGGGTTCTGGAAGATTTAGAGGTAAACTACCTTTCAAATGTTTTGCCTATGGTAGAGTTAGTCATTATGTTGCCAAATGTCCTCATAAAGGTAAAAATGATAAAGGAAAGGAATATGCAAAATGGAATAGAAAACAAAGTGTAAGTAAAAAGAGCTACTATACTCATGAAGATAGTGATGGTTTATCAAATAGTGATAAAGATGAAAATAGTAATGACTATAGACTTCTGATGGCTTATGAAGATGATGATTTCTTGGATGGTTTAGATGAAGATGACCTTTATGAAGAAATCTCTAAACTCAAAATCTATTTAGAAGAAAAGAATATGATTATAGATACCTTGACATACCAACTTGCTGAAGGAGAAAAACACAATGAAAAACTAGAATGTGAAATTGTGGGTCTAAGAAAGGATCTTGAGAAAACAAAATCTCTCAATCTTAGATTTGATAAAGGATCAGAAACCTTAAATGAAATGATCAAAGTGCAGAGTTCTCCTTTGATAAAGATAGGTCTTGGATATACTGAAGAAGAATCTCAATCACAGAAGCCGTCAACCTCCACTAAAAGCTATCTTGATGCAACAAAGAGCAGTGGACAGTTTGACAATCGTCAGCAAAGGCATAAAGCAGATCACCAAGTAAATCAGGCTCAATTTACTTCAAGGATGAATAGAAGCCACAACCAACCTTAGGTAAATTGTACTCAGTTTTCTTCAAAGATGAATATCAATAGAAACTACAATCATCGGGTCAGTAGATTTGATAATCACATGAACTTCTTTAATGGTCAATGTTTCTCATGTCATAATTTTGGACACAACTGCTCAATGTGTTTGTTACAAAACCATCATGACCAGAGAAGCACAAAATCAAAGGAATGTGACAGGAATCAAGAAAAGGTCCTATAATAACTTTTCTCTTTTTGAAAATGAAATAGAATGCTCAATCTGTAACAACTTTGGCCACGAAGAATCTGAATGCAAGAGTAAATTTTGACAAATGTCTCAAAAGAAGCAAAATCCATTAAATCCAAAAATATGGAGAAAGAATGAACTGCAAGTAGAAAGATGTGGTATAGCATTGTATGTAGAAGGACAAGAAAACTAGTGGTGGATCGATAGTGGATGCTCAAAACACATGACGGGTGACAAAGAAAAACTAAACTCATATAATGCCTTAGAAAAGGAAAAGAGTGTCTCACTTGGAAATGACACTCCTACTGTCATAAAAGGTAAAGGCATTGTTTTCTTGAAAGAAAAAGTTAAAGCTGGGAATGTTATGTATGTTGATTGCTTAAAGCATAACCTGTTGAGTGTGAGTCAAATGTGTGATCAAGAAAATGAAGTAGTATTTCGATCAAATGGAGTGTTTTTCGTGAGTTTGATACAGGAGAAACCATGATCAAAGGTACAAGAACTCCAAACAACCTATACGTACTCAAGGGAGGAAAACAATAGTGCTATCTAAGAAAAAATGATGAAAACTGGTTATGGCACAGAAGATTGGGACACCTAAGCTTTTCTCAAATAATAAAAGCATGCAGATTCCAAGTTGTTTGTGATCTTCCAAATATCAACATTCTTGAAAATAATATATGCAAATCATGTTAATTGAGTAAGAAAACCATATCTCACTTCATTGAAAAGGAAGGGTCAGCTAGCAAGCCTCTTGAACTTGTTCATACTGATTTATGTGGACCATCAAGGAAAAAGTCACCTCGTGGAGAAGAATACTTTATATTGTACATTGATGATTTTTCTAGAATGTGTTGAATAGGTCTTCTAAAGCATAACGATGAAGCATTTGAAAATTTCAAAGCCTTCAAAGCTTTAGTTGAAAATGAATCAGATTGCAAAATAAAATTCCTCAGATCTGATCGAGGAGGGGAATTTACCTCGGATGAATTCTTTAACTTTTGTGAACAACATGGAATAAAAAGGCAGTTCTCCACTGCAAGGACTCCTAAACAAAATGGAGTGGTAGAAAGGATGAAAAAAACTTTTCAACAAATGGCTCATGCTATGCTAGATGAATCTAGAACTCCTGCAACCTTCTAGGGTGAAGCTACATATGTTGTCGTCACTATTCTCAACCAAGCAAATGTTCGGGTAAACAGCACTCAAACTCGACATGAACTTTGGTATGGTAAGACTCCTACTGTAAACCACTTCAAAGTTTTTTCAAGCAAATGTTACATCAAAATGACTGATGAAAAACTTGGTAAGTTTGAACCCAAAGTAGATGAAGGTTTTCTTCTTGGCTACTCTTCTCGAAGTAAAGGATATAAGTGTTATAACGAAATAATTGGGGAAATTAATGAAAGTATTGATGTTGTGGTTGATGAAACATGCAAAAATTCAAAACAGATAAAAATCGAGGATTATGACAATGAAGAAGATGAGGATCAATTTCCCTCATCAAATCACTCTGATTTTGAAGAAGAAACCAATGAAGCACCAGAAGAAGAGATAACGGTATAATAAAAGACTCTGTCTAGGTTTGTTTAGAAAAATCATCCAGAAACTCAAATTTTAGGGGAAAAAGGGGCAGGTGTGCAGACAAGAAGAACTATTATAGAAGCCTCAAGCTATCTAGCATTACTATCTTCCACCGAACCACAAAATGTAAATGAAGCATGAAAATATCAATGTTGGGTCAAGGCCATGAATGAAGAACTTGAGAAAATTGAAAATAATAATACTTGGGAATTAGTTCCTAGTCCTCATGATGAGAATATCATAGGAACCAAATGGATATTCAAAAACAAGTTGAACGAAAATGGAGAAGTTATCAGAAACAAAGCCTGACTCGTTTGCAAAGGATATGCTCAACAAGAAGGTAAATATTTTGAAGAAACTTTTGCACCTGTTGCTAGACTTGAAGCCATAAGAATGTTTATTTCTCTTTCTAGTTTTCAAAAATTCAAAGTATACAAAATGGATGTAAAATCTGCCTTTCTTAATGGAGACTTAGAAGAAGAATTCTATATTGAACAGCCAGAAGGATTCATTCTGGGAAATGATGCAAAACTTGTATGAAAACTTAGAAAGGCTCTGTATGGTCTAAAATAGGCTCCAAGGGCCTGGTATTACGGTCTTGACAAATATCTCCACCAACAAGGTTTTTCAAAGGGGTCAACAGATAGCAATCTATATACAAAGATGGACACTGATAAATTGCTAATATTTGTTGTGTATGTTGATGATATCATTTTTGGTAGCAATGAAGAATCCATGAGTCAGTATTTTGCTTCAGTAATGTAGCAAGAATTTGAAATGACTTTGCTTGGTGAGCTTACCTATTTTTTTGGTCTACAAGTTCAACAAAATAAAGATGGTATTTTTCTCTCACAAACCAAATCTCTCAAATAGATCCTAAAAAAGTACGATATGGAAGATTCTAAACCAGTATGTACCCTAATGGTAATAGGATGCAGTCTTAACTCAAATGATGAATCAATAGCAGTACATCAACTAACTTACAGATCCATGATTGGCAGTCTACTTTATCTAACAGGTACCCGACCGGACATCATGCATGTAGTGGGAATAGTTGGAAGATTCCAAGAAAATCCAAAGGAATCACACCTTCAGGCAGTCAAAATGATTTTCAAATATCTTCAAGGAACACAGAACTTTGGTTTATGGTATCCTAGAGATACAGATCTCACACTTCATGCATATACAGATGCAGATTGGGTAGGAAGTGTTGATAAAAAAACACTAGTGGTGGTGCCTTCTATATGGGTTCCAAGTTAGTGTCTTGGTTCAGCAAGAAACAAAGTTCAATTGAATTATCTACAGCTAAAGTAGAATACGTGGCTGTTGCATCTTGTTTCACAAAACTACTTTGGCTTATGCAAACCTTGCAAGATATTCAGATCACATGTCCTCCACCCATCTCCATTCTATGTGATAATACAAGTGCCATCATTATTTCAAATAATCCATTCATGCACTCCAAGACCAAGCACATACGCATCAAATATAATTTCCTACGTGAACAAGTGCTTGAACAAAAGGTCAAACTAGAATATGTTCTCTCCAAAGAATATGTTGCTAATATATTCACTAAACCACTGCCCAGAGAGACATTTGAATATCTCAGAAAAAGGTGGCTATATGCAAGTTTCATGAAGCGTAGTCGCGTACATACACGAGTTTCTGTGGGCATAATCACATATATGTTGGTTTAAAGGAAAGAAGTAACCGAGACTCAGGAAAAAGGGGTCTGATATGGTTCTATCAATTATCTGATTTGTTTGATGATGTTTACACTCTGCTCGTAACATGTGGAAATATATTGGTCCTCATAAAGTTTTTGATAACTTGATGTATATCTGATTGGTGATGATGCTTTGATATCTCTTGCTGACATATGTAATGATCAGATCTGACAGTGAACAGGTGGAACAGGTTCAGGGGGAGAACATGGTTGATGATATTTTGGGAACTAATGATGGACATTCACAGGTTGTTGGTTTGGATGTTGTTGACAAATGCTGTTGATGGTGCAGATCATATGATAGTTGCTGATGACTATCATGGTCTTGTTTAAGATATTCGGTCTCTCTTATATATGTCATGTATATCTTTTAATGTACGGTCATGAAAATACCTAATTTCTAACCCCACTATGCATGGAATGGATGATGTAATGTTTCTTGTTTTTGACATGTATAAACAATTGATATATCCCCACTTGGTTGGGTGGATGACTCAAATTTGGTATATCCCCACTTGGTTGGGAGATGGATGTATGTGTGAGTCATTGGTGATAGGAAGGTCATTTGTGATGTATGTATAGAGTCATGTTCTTCTTTTAGAACATAGTTTTGCAAACTTTTCTTATGCTTAGGGGGAGCACGGACTCGATCATGGGAGCTCAATCAGCACACTTTAGCATATCAAATAATTCAACATGCACTCAAGGGGACCATGACCCTTTTCCCTTGATGTGAAAGGGGGAGATTGACTTGGTGTGGTTGTTGCAATCAAGTCCAAAGGGGGAGATTGTTGGCATTATGATGTATGTGTTGTACTTGATGGCAACCCACTTGTAGTAGAACAACTCACTTGTATATGGTAACTAGATGAATCTACAGAAGAGATATCAAATGTGACAGAATGCGTGACATTAGTGTTTACATATGTGATGAAATGCAGGGCAGCTTCAAGGAATCAGTTCAAAAGGCAACTCACTCAGATGAAAGATCACAGTATAATAGGTAAACAACAAAGAATGACATATCAGTCTTCACAGAATGAAGAAAGAGAGGTATACGTAGGTTCACCATTGACCAAGATGTGTATACATGTAGGTTCACTGTATACAAGTCGCGTATACATACACATGCACTTTCACAGAAGGAAAAGCGTGTATACCTTGGAAAACTAATTTTTTCGTCTAAAGTATTTGGTCCATGGTATTTTGATCCATGGTATTGGTCTTGGTCAGAGGTATTGACCCTAGGTATTTGGTCCAAGGTATTGGTCCTAAGTGGTTTTGGTCCATGGTATTGAGAAAGGCCTAAAACTATAAAAGGAGGAGAAGATCATTAGGCCAAAGTGTGCAAGTATCAAATATCTGATGAAGTGTGAGATCTAATATGCAGGTTATTGGCTTATGGTGTTGTGCTTGATGTAAACCAAGGATGAACCTTAGCATTTGATGAAGGATAAGATCTAATGATGTATCAAGATCTTAAGGCTTGAAGTGAATTATCTTTATGTGGTTTGATCATGTATCTAAATAACTGGCACATGTTGTAGTTTGTAAATATGATGATCTGGGTATGCCTAAAGTCTGGAATAGTTGTAATGTTTAAATCATCATTTACAGATCTATACGTAGGTTCAATTTAGAAAAGAAGCGTATACATGTTGGTTCTGCATATCAAAGCAGCTTATACATCATAAATTTGATTTGCAGATTTGTATGTTGGTTCGCTTTGAGGAAAGCGTGTATGCATGCAGGTTTGACACATGGAAGTAGCATATACCTTATAAAATATGTTTTAGTTGCATCTATTTGCTATTGCAGTGTTTTGGGTTCTTTCTTGGGTTCTAGTTACTGTATTCTGGTGACAGCATTCTGAATCATCAGTTTGATGGGTTATCAAAGTGATTGATTGATTTGGTTTTGGTTGGTTCAAAAGGAGATTGGTTGATGCAGATATATTTGATGATTGAATGATGTTTTTGATGGATCCATTCTGAAAATTTATGAAATGTGGTCCCTAGTAGAAAATAGAAGGTTGTAGCCTTCTGTAGGCCAACACCTACGTACTAGTAAACATATCAGCTAGTACATGAGCTAGGGGGTTGTAGATCCCTTCCAGTAGGAGCTGGAGAACGAGAGAAGGTTGTAGCCTTCTGCAAGTAGAAGCCTGCATGCTGGTATAAGACTGCACCAGTACAAATATTGTAAACACAATTTTCTTATTATTAAAAGTAGATAGAGATGACAACAACAGGTGGTTTTTACCCACATTGGGTTACCACCTTATATATTGGTGTTCTTTTGTGTTGCTTATGTGTGATGTTTTATTATGCTTTTATTGCACTATCTAATGAATTCTTGATATACTGATCAAAGTTCAATACATGATAATTTGGGTAAATCTAAAGATCTCTGCATATACGCTGGTTGCATTAAGTACAATTGCATATACATGCTAGTTCACTGAGCTGAAGTAGTGTATACAAATCAGTTTTTGAAAATTAAATTATTGATATGATAATATTGATTCACTGCCGCCCCCCCTCCTTAGTATTATTTCCAAAATCATTATGTCCCATTTCCTCTATAATCCGAGTGATGAGCCTCATCATTGGGTAACTATATTGACCTTAATCCACCTCCTAGATTATTCAAATTAACTCTTCTCATAATTTATTACATATTTTGATTGTATTTTTCTTAATGAGATGAGTCAAAGTGAGATATTATGCCTAGTGGACTAATATGCATTGATTGCAGGTTTTTGAGAGAAAATCATGGAAATTTTGGCTAATTAAGGGCTGAAACTCAAATAAGGCAAGGAGGAGATATTGCAGGAGGTAGATCCTCCTCATTTACTCCTCAATCATTCGAATATTCCTCCATCAATCACACTAGCTCGGAGTACAAGCAGCCAAGTCATGGAGATCAAAAGGCAGTCGAGCAAGTGAGAGTCAAAGAGCTAGTTTATCTCAAGTTTGGGAGCCAAGGCTCCCCAGATTTAAGAAAGTCATTGGATACTTTAGTTGTATAAATAAGGAGGCCTAGAGCCTCATTAGGATTCAAATATTTGCTTTAAAAACACTAGTCATTTTCGATTTGAAGACTTGTCGAAGACATTGTTATGTAATTTTCTGTTTTGATAATGAGAATGAGCATTTCCTTGATCCAGTGTTGAGTTGGATTAGAGGGTTGAAGCTCTTGGGTTAGGGCCCAAACCTAGCAGTAAAGTCTCCTCTTCTTGTATTTGTATTTTTAGTTGATTTCATAGTTGAATTGTCTTTAGCATTATTTCATTGCAAGTAGTTGTGGATTTGATTAATTTGCATCCGTTTGTGCTTTACTTCAGCAGTAGCTTACAAGAGATAAAGGAACATCAAAAAGTTTTTAGTAGGTGGATTTGGCCTCACTCCTTCCTTCAGGCATCATGGTTTGAGGAAAGAACCCTTATGCATCCCCAAAAAGAAAGAATTCTAGTTTCTCATGGAATTTAGGGTTTTTTTATACTTAGGCCAACATTTGATCAGTTTGCAAGAATAGGATTTAGTTATAAATTCTTCTATCTTCAGTCTTACATTAGATTTCATCAAGGTTTCATATTATTTTGCAAGGTTTCCTCATGCATGAAATATGCAGCTAACTCATGAAATTATGTTTCCTTAGTTAATTGAAATCCTTCTCATTTACATGATTTATGGATAAATGTCAATGGTTGATGTAGTGCATGGGTTTCAATAGTACATAGAAATTTCATGATCAGAAACCTCATCCTAACCTCATCCATCTATGATCATTCCTTCCTTTCACCAAAACCATCACTAATTTCATCATTTCACAAGAGTACTTCTCCAAGCTTGTTGAGCAAATCCAACCATCTCCCAACTCTAGTTTTGAGTTCTAAAGTGGTCCTAGGCACTCCCTGGCCTCATTCCATCCACCTACTACATTCCCTAAGCCTTCCACCACCTTCACTGTACCTCCTTTCTCTCTCGGCTATATCATGTAGGAATATAGAGGATCCTGTAGGAATTCAGGACATCCTATAATACGCATTAGGACATCCTGTAGGTTGACCTATAGTGGCTTGTTTTGAGGCCAAATTATGCAAAAATCCCCTAGGAAGCTAGAAAAGGACCCCAAGCCTTCTAACCATTCACCATCATCCCTACGCCACCTGCCACATCACCAAAAGAAGTTAGCTTTCACATGTTTCATGAAAAAAGACAAGAAGAAAAACAATGTTATTTTATTCATTTACTGCATAGCAGTAGAATGTCTAACGTTTCAATTTGCATACCTAAGATAATAGGATTTCATACATGTTAACATAGCATTCTTTTGAAGCACAACCTCTTATCAGTTAGTTAGAAAAATGGTGCGTTTTAGCATTTGATTTCAGTCCTTTTCCTTGTTGCAGTAGACCAACTTTGCCTTAGTGTAGATTTCTCCTTTCCTCATTGGTAATCAAGCTTATTCTAAATAAATAGAAGTTTGGTTTGAAAAACCTTAGTGGTCTATTGCCAGCTTAGCAGTGACAAAGAGTGGGCCCATCAAATTTACTTGTGTATACAACACTTTCACCTCCAAGTTTGTACGAACTTGGGGTTGATAAAGTAAAGTTGGTAGCCCCAGGAGTTATAGCATTATTGCTGCAATACTGGTGTTCATCACTTTGTGGCATCGTTGCTGGGGAGGTGTCTGAGTAATATGTGATTTTTGCTTTCTTTCTTCCATTTCTTTTCTTTGACATTCTGCTATTAGTTTCATTTCTGCAAAAGTGATTTAGTTTTCTTTCTTTTCCATTCAACATTATTTTCTTTCTTTTCCATTCTGCAAGTGAGATTTCATTCAAGTAGTTAGTTTTCATTTAGTCAGTTAGTTTCCATTTAGTTTGCAATTTCAATTCTGCAATTATTTTGAAAGATTGAAAAAAACACAAAACAAACCAAAAACACTTCTTTCATGCCTCATAGGAATAGGGATAACTTAGGGAAATTCCTGCCAAATACCCCCATCGCTTCAAAAAACCAACCTTCCCTCTTCTTCAGTGGCTGTCAATTGGAGGAACCCTTAGGTGAATAACCAGAGATATTCGAAGAGTCTACAGGGGGAGAAGAAGAACAAGAACCCATTCCAATTGACCTAATGCTGAAAATAGAAATGATAGAGGAAATAGAGAAAGAGTTGAGGGTAGCTTTCACATCAGAGAAAATAATGGGGATACCAAGATGAAGAATATAAGCCCCTCTACTCTTCCTCAGTTCCATGGTCTGACCTCAGAAGATCTAGACACTTTCTTGTTTGATTTTGATGTCATATGCAGAACCTATGATTACACCAATGATGAGCAGAAGTTGAAACTATTCCCATCCACTCTCAAGGATGCAACTTTGCATTGGTTCAGTGGTTTACCTAGTGATAGCATCACAAATTGGGCTCAGATGCAACAAGCCTTCAACAAAAAGTATCAAGACTACTCCAGGTCCAAAGACACTAAAGAAGAAATTTTTAGGATGGCCTTAGGGCATGATGAATCCCTAGAGGATTATGAAGAAAGATTCTAGCTTAGCTAAAAAAGGGCCAGGTGCACACTTGATCTCGAGTCACTAAATCTAGTCTTTCTTAGAGGGCTAAGGGAAGATCTTCTGGATAACCTAAACCTGCTAGCAGTAGGGGACATCTACCAGCTACCCTATGAAGATATCAAGATTGTCTTTAGGAACCGTTCTAGGGCATCTAGGAAAAAGGGTAGGGGTAGTCAACCTATGGTAATTCCATCCTATTCCAATACATCCATTAAAGGTGAAATTGGAAATATGCTGGAATATTTCAAGAGTGAGATGCTGCAAACCCTTGCCCTGCATATGGACACTATGAAGATCAAGAGAAAGAAGGAGGAGGCAGAGAGAGCTTTAGCCATTTTTTCCCTAGATGCACAAGGAGGCACCCTAGGAATGAATGTCCATTGAATCTGATTGAAGTCTACTTAGTCTGTGAAGAAAACCATTCCACAGACAAGTGCCCTACTCTACCTAGACTAAAAGCTATGTATCAAGGAATGAAGGTGTGACTGAATAGCTCTGCTACATAAATCAAAGGAGACCTCATGTACCTCGGCCATAATAGCAGGGCATGCAATGGTCATCCTATGCCTACTACAACCCTAACCAGACCACATCCATTCCCTCTTTGGGGGGGGGGGGGGGGCTGCTCATCCTCCCTGGTCTACACCTCCTCCTTGGTCCCTTACACCTCAGTACCATTCCTATCCAACCAACTAGTCATTTAAGCCATATGCTCCACCACAGACTCAGTGGAATGCATCGCCCTAGGGGTGGAGGCCCCCATACAACAATTCTCAAACTTTATTTCCTTCACCACCTACTCAACCATAGATTTTACACCCTGCTCCACCTAAACAACCCCAGATGCCTACCCAGCCAAATCCAAACCTGAACAATAGATAGGCACAACAAGTATACAATGGAGAGACATGTTATCCTACTTATGTCGTGGAGATTCAAGAAATCAACCTGAGATCTCGAAGAGTACTCTCAAACAACCAACCTTTACCTCCACCTAGGGAGAGTATGGAAGAAAGAGAGGAAAGCATACCTAGAGTAAATCCTCCACCCTTTCCTGAGAGATTAACTCATCCAGTCCAACCTACCCTAGAAGAGAATAAACTTGTGGGTGAATTGAAAAACCTATGTGCCAAAATTCCACTTCTCCAAGCCATAAAGGATGTACCTATTTACAAGAGGTTGGCTAAGGAGAAGTGATTCAAAGATCCAAGGAGGTGAAAAGGAGACACCCCTACCATTAATGTCATTGGACAACTATCTGACTTAATGCTAGGGAAGGTAATTTATCTGAAGTATTTGGACCCTAGAAGCCTTGTAGTAGATGTGCACATCAACGGAACCATTATCCCACACACTTTTATTGGGCTTGGGGCTTCCATTAATTTGATGACTAAGGACACCATGCTTAATCTCAACCTCTAGGGTTCATTGAGAAATATCGCAACAATCTTGAAACTTGCAGACCGTTCAACAGTGACCCCTGAGGGGATTGTGTAGGATGTGATGGTCTTCGTTGACTCTTGGGAGTACCCTGCAGACATCCTATTTCTCCAACCTAAGTCTAAGCTTACTGGTTACCCTCTCATCCTTGGGAGGCCCTGGTTAGCTACTGTTGATGCCTACATCAGTTGCAGGGCTAGAAATATGACTATAAAAAATGGTCATATGTCTAAGCAGTTAGTCCTGTACCCTCCTCCTCAGCCATCTCTAGAACATGACTTACCTTTATGGCTGGAAGAGGAGGAAGAGGATGAAGTTTATTCAACCCAACTCTATACCTTATAAACATCCATGGGAGGAGGACAACTGGATGAATACGATTTGATTGAGCACATACACCAAAGTCCAACTCCCAGCACATTATCCTTAGAGGAAGCAGTAAAGGAAACCAAAAAAACCCATCAGATTGACCTATGCTTAGCTAATTCAAACCCTACTCATATCAAAACCATAGAATTCAGCCCTAAGAGAAATTTGAAAATCAACCCATCTCTTTCTGTACACTAAGAAGAAAAGTTGTGCAACATACTAAAGGAACATATGGATGCCTTTTCTTGGGGTTACAAGGAAATGAAGGGAGTACACCTCCCAGTGTGTAATCACCACATTTATATCAAAGAAGGTTGCAAACCAGTCTGACAACCCTAAAGGAGAATGAATCCAACTCTCAAGGATATAGTCAAAGAAGAATTGAAAAATTTGCTAGATGCAAGATTAATTTACCCTATCTCGGACAGTGAGTGGGTCTCTCATTTGGTGTTGGTTACAAAGAAAAATGGGAAGTGGAGGATTTGTGTTGATTACAGAGAGTTAAACAAAGCAACAAAGAAGGACCATTTACCTCTACCTTTCATTGACCAAGTGCTAGATGGCCTAACAAGGAAAACGTTTTTCTCTTTCCTATATGGGTTTAGTTGGTACAATCAAATCCATATCAACTTTGAAGACCAAGATAAAACCCCTTCACTTGTCCTTGGGGTACTTTCATCTATAGGGTACTTCCTTTTGGCCTATGAAATGCCCATGCCACTTTCCAAAGAACAGTCCTAAGTATCTTTGCCAAGATAGTTCATGATGCAGTAGATATTTATATGGATGATTTTACACCCTATGGTTGTGATTTCCAGGAGGCTCTATACAACTTAGGTAAGGTGTTGAGCAAATGCATAGAAATGAACCTATCCCTTAGTCCCAAAAAATGTGAGTTTTTGATGACTATAGGGATTGTTCTAGGTCATTAAATATCCCAACAAGGAGTGTAGGTGGACCCAAACAAAATAGCCATCATCCAAAGGGTCCCACCTTCACAAAAAAATTGAGATGTGAGATGTTTTCTAGGTTTAGCTGGATACTATCAGAGGTTTATAAAAGACTTTAGCAAGTTAGCTTCTCCTTTATTTGGGTTATTGGCCAAAGAATCTAAATTTTTATGGTCAAAAAACTATCAAGAGGCCTTGGACACCCTAAAGGACATGCTGAGCACTGAACCTATTCTCTGAGGCCTGAGTTGGGTCCTTCCTTTTCATATACATGTTGATGCCTCACACAAAGCCATAGGAGCAACTATAGGCTAGATAGATGAAAATTTACCTTATCCCATTTACTTCATCAGTAAGAACATGTCAAAGGCCGAACTGAACTACATAGTGACCAAAAAGGAGCTCTTAGCTATTGTGCATTCATTGAAAAAATTTAGGAATTACATTACAGGTTACCAAACATTTGTACATATTGACCATGCTGCAATTAAATACTTGATGAATAAACCTGATGTGAATGCCTGGATTATTAGATGGTTACTTTTATTATAGTGGTTTGATCTAACTATTGTTGATAATACTGGCAAGGAAAATGTTGTTGCAGATTTTTTATCCACGTTAACTTTTCCTATGATGGAGGAAGGAATGGTTGATGATCAGTTATCGGATGAACACTTATTCACCATTTCAGTTCTCTCTCCATGGTTTTCTAACATAGCAAACTATTTGGTTTCTACACAGCTCCCACCGAATTTTTCCTCCAAAGAGAAAAGAAATATTGTGAGGAAGAGCGCCCCATTCACTTGGATTGGGGACAACCTCTTCAAGCTAGGCCCAAATCAAATTCTGAGAAGATGTGTCAGGGAGGAGGAAGTCTTTGACATCCTTATGACCTACCATGATGGGCCTTGTGGAGTTCACTTCGCAGCAAAGAGGGCAACATTGAAGGTGTTACAAGCTGGTTATTATTGGCCCACTCTTCATTAGGATGTGCGAAGATATACTAGTCAGTGTGATCAGTGCCAAAGGATGGGAAAGCCTACTCCAAGGGATGAGATGCCTCTGCAACCTCAAGTGACTTTCGAGCCATTTGAAAAGTGGGGCATGGATTTCATTGGACCTATTAACCCTCCATCCAAGAAAAAGCAGTACATCATTGTGTGCACTGACTACTTGACCAGCTAAGTCTTAAGGGGAAATGTATTTTACAAGTTTGGGTACCTACAGAACTGGCCACTAATCAAGGCAGCTAGTTTACATCTCACATGATCGAAGACTTGTTAATCCAACAGAAGATTAAGCATATAACCTCCACTCCCTATCACCCACAAGCTAATGGACAAGTAGAGGTGACCAATAGAGTGTTGGAGGGCATTCTGACCAAAGTGGTTAGTAGCAACAAAAAATATCAGCCAAATAGATTAATTGAGGCCACTTGGGCCTACAATACCACCTAGAAGACCACCACAGGATTCACACCCTATGAGTTGGTCTATGCAAAAAAGGCCCTCATGTCCATTGAATTTGAGTACACTACATTGAGGATGGAAGCGTAACTAGATCTAATCTTAGCAGTGCACAAAAAGAGAGTTTACTCCAGTTGAATGGGTTAGATGAGTTTATAATGCAAGCCCTCTTACACATAGAGGTGAATCAAATTCAGAGGAAGATCTGGCATGACAAGAACATCAAGGACAAAAAATTTCAAGAAGGTGAATGGGATTTGTTATATGATTCCAGATATAAAGATTTTAAGGGAAAGTTAAGGACTAGATGGTTAGGGCCTTATGTCATAGAGAAATGTCATGTTAATGGTTTAATGCAGATTAGAACCATTGATTCAGAGGCCATTCCTTTACTTGTTAATGAGCATAGATTGAAGGTTTACAAGAAGCCATTGTCAAAGAAAGAATTCATTGATGGCATCACCAAGATAGTGATGGTGGTGGAGCAAGTCTCAACTTCTACCTCATCAAGACACTGAAAAAGAAAAAAGAAAATAGAAAAATGAAAAAAATAAGAGAAAAATAAGGAGACTTAGGTGAAAACCTCCATGAGGCGCCTAAGTCCCACTGTTGGGTTGAAAACCTTTTGAGGCGGCCCAATGGTGTTAAGAAAATAAAGATCAAAAATAAAAATATCTCTGGGTGAAAACCTATTTTGAGGCACCTAGGGCAAGAAGCTAGGATGAAAACCTCTTGGAGGTAGACTAGTTGCTTTAAAAAATAAAAGAAAAAAGAAAAAAGAAAACTGTGAAAATATTGTTTGCAGGTCAGCAAGAGGACGATCAGAGCAACAAGAGAGGATCAAAAGGGACCTATCTAGTTCATGCTTTTATTTATCCATTCATTATCCTTCATCATTCCATCATTCCCTCCATTTTTCTACTTATTTAGCTCAGTTTGAAAGGGTTCTATGTTTTCTACAGGATTCCCTATAAAGTTACAAGATTCCCTGAAAACCTACATGATTCCCTGTAAAGCTACAGGCTTCCTTGAAAACCTATAGGATGATCCTATAGGAATTTTAGTGGCTTGGAAATCCAAAAGGAAGTAACCTTAGAGCAAGGGGATGACTTGCCCATGTCAGAAAAATAAATGTCTACTTCACCATCTCATCACCATACCTCTCTCCACCATGATCACCCCTGCATTCATCCAAAAAGTCAGTTTATTTTTTTTTACAAATTTCAAAGAAAAAAAATAGATAAAAGAGGATGAATACAGAGAACAAGGGGAAAACATCTGAAGGCTATTTTCCTCATTCAAAAATTCCTAGACCTCTTCTCTACCCATGCCAACCATCCTCATGCTCCAGGAGTGGAAAATAATTAAAAAAATTGAGGGAGAAGCACCTACAAGACATATTGTAGGAAATGCTATAGCAGCCTATCCCACAAAAAAAAATCACAGGTTGCAGTTGTGGAGCGATAAAAAGGGTCTTTTTAACTCCTAATTACCTCACATTAATTGTCAACCCAAGGAAGACTTTTTATTTCAAGAGTGTACTCAGTTTGAGGCAGCTATTTACTCAAGAGTAATGTTTTGCAGTATAATGCTTAAAATACAAAAGTAAATGAATTCTTGGAAAGAAATCTAGCTACAGCAAAATACCTTGAAGCCTAAATCATTCATTCGGAAAAATAAGCAATGTATCAATCAAGGGTCCAGTAACAATAACTCATTCCTTTGAAAACTGATGTAACCAAAAGTAATCAAGGAACAGATCGTTGATCTGTGGGACCAGACAGCAAATGTCAATGCCCACTACAGTCTCATACCATTCTTCACCCCAAAACAATCAATAACGCAAATAACAGGAAATGAAACAACAAATGTTCTAAACTAAATCATTCACTCAAACAACCATCAATCGAGGATACAATAGCAATAACTCATTCCTCTAGAAATTGATGCAATTAAAATCAAACCGGAACAAGACAATCAATCTAGGAATGAGGAAGCAATAACCAATGTTCGCTACAGTTGACAGTCCTGCTTTAAAGCAGTTAAAAGGAAATTGAAATTGAACTAAAGCTACTATTGAAAGTAAACTAGGAAAACGCTTTGAAAGCAAACTCTTGCAATTAACCAACAGAAATGAACAACAAAAGAAATAGACAACAAACTATAATTAAAGAAATCAAATAACCAACAATCCATAATGAATATCAAAGTCTGAAATGAACGGCGAAGCTTTACATTTGAAATGAAAAACATAACAATATACATTGAGAAGAATAATAATCTTTGTTATGATGGAAAAGAACAGCCACACGATTCAATCCCAGCTTGTGCAATAAAACAATTTCATAAAATATTATAACAGCTCGCTGCAAAAACATGAAATTGTTAGGCAATATGATGCAAAGAAATAAGAATTAAATCAAGCAATCACACGGCGGAAATTGGAAAGATATAATACATGTAATATCCATCTGTAGTATCCATGTTGTGGGATCCTTGCCATCAAACTTCCTCATATCGATTTTTGGAATATGGTAGGTGTTCGATCCAAAATTAGAGTCTATGAAATCATGATTAACATTTCTTTTGTTCTCATCATGAGTTTCCTTTTCTACCCTTTCACCATTAGTACACATTTCTTGTAGAAACTTTGTCAAATCTGTCTTCAAATCCGTCTTCAAATATTCCATGCGTGTCTTCAAATCATCCATCTTAGCTTCCACATCATTCATCTTAGTTTCTACACCTTTATTTAAACAATCCATCTTAGCTTTTACGCCTTTCTTTAAACCATACATCTTAGCTTTTACATCTTTCTTTAAACCATCCATCTTAGATTCTGTTGCTTTTTGTGCAAGTGACACTTGTTGCACTTGGTCTCATAATTTTGATATATCATGTTGCATTTCTTCCTCTTCTTCATGAGTCATGCTAGAGCTTTTAGGTTAATTACTAGGTGTTTGAATTTTCCTTCCTCAGGGCATCAATTACTGATAATAATGCTTTAATATGCCCTTTGAATTCCTTCAAACAAATTTTTCAAACCAAGCTTATTAAAAAATTTAAAAAAAACTACACACCTTTTTTCACTTTGTAGGAGCTTGATATTGAATCTGATGTACCTTTGTAGTTTCGGAGCATCTAGTTCAGAAATTACAACCTGTGTTATCCCTTTGCGCCCTCTTTCCAATGCCACTAGGCTAATCCAAATTGGATTCTCCATGGAAGAGTTATTCCAATTCTCCCATAGTGACCTGATTATAGACTAGTTCAGTAGAGAGAACTTGTATGACGTGTTGCAAGTCACTGTTTCGACCTTTTGCTTTGAAAAATATATACAAGAAGCTACAGTCGGTCCTCTTTATATACCTTCTTACTAAATTTCAATCATATTCTCAGAGAGAAGGTTATGACGATTTTCCCCAGGTCACCTGTTTGGAATGTAATTCAGGAGTATGCAAGAAGACCAACTTCCTTAGATCATATCTCCGCCAATATAGTGAGAAGAGCTCTAAAATTTAGACCCATGGTTCAGTGCGAATTTGTCTCAAATGGTTTTTTTTTTAGCTTCTGAAACATCATAGAAAAAGGTTATAGCGAAAATGCCACGATGATGTATTTGGAATAGCAAAACCCTAGAATCCAAAGCTCTGATACCAAATTTTATGAAACCAACTCACAAAAGAAAGAAAAGATAGTTGAACACCTTAGAATTCAGCCTTTTCGAGGGGGAAACCTCCTTTACATTACACAAATGAACGGTTCTTCGATGATTCAAATGACAAAACCTCCTTTCCATATATAGGAGTCCAAGGAGTCACAATATAACCCAACCGACCTAACAATAATAATATAAAGGCACAAAAATAACAATAGAGGGATTCTATGGGGCACAATAATAACAATATGGGGGCAATAGGGGCACAACAATATTAATAAGGGATACAACTACAATATTAATGGGGTAATCACTAGTATTATGGGGACCTAACAAGCTAACATAGAGGTTGGCATGGCAAGTGATGTAGTAGCATGGCATAGTAAAGGATGACATTGCATGGATAGCAAGATGGTGACATCAACATGTTGATGTGGCACTAAATGGTAGAGGATATGTGGCATGCACATTTGACATTTTCAAATACCTAATTGGCCCCTTTTTGACGGGCACATGGCACTACTAATAAGGTGATGAATGGCATGTTGATGACATAATGCGACATGTCATCATGTTGCAGAAGGTTTAATATGAAGAGGTT
Source organism: Pinus taeda (assembly GCA_000404065.3). Taxonomy (NCBI): domain Eukaryota; kingdom Viridiplantae; phylum Streptophyta; class Pinopsida; order Pinales; family Pinaceae; genus Pinus; species Pinus taeda. The sequence continues at coordinate 24,022 of APFE030164688.1, read as the reverse complement.
ATAGAGGAATGGTGTGATGACACATTGGCATGGTAGACAAAACATGAGGGGGAAAACATTTCGTTACCCAACATATAAGTTAATGTCACACTATAGAAGATTAAATTAGGTACTCAACATGATGGGTGATGGCATGGTTAACAGAAATTTCTAGATGGGAAACCTTCTGTTAAAAAACACACATGGCATCGTTGAGGATTGAGTAAAGAGCTTTGTGAGATGGGTGATGGCATTGTGGTGTGGTTGATAGAGGTGCTAGGTGTAAATGTATCCATTGTGTAGAATTGCATATTCACTTTTGTGCCTTGGAGGGTTAACGAATATTTTATGATGACCCATTGGTGATGGACCAAGACGAGATAGAAGGTGCTAAATAAAAAGGTAATCTGTCATGGTTAATAAACATGAAATTCAAGGCATCTTCAAAAAACATAGAAAAATTAGGAGAAAGACAAAACCTAGACCTCATTTCCATACTAAATAAAAGTGTTCGTGACATGGCGGATAGACAATGTGGCCCAATGATAAAGTGACATGTGGCCATGACATGGCTAATTTGATGATGTGGCGTCTACATACACATGTCATGTGGCAAGTATTTTTGGCCCGATCAAGTGGCCAAGTGACCTACTTTTGGGTGACACATGGAACCATTCAGAGGACACCATGTGGCCTTATAACATTAGCACATGTTGTGGAAAATCATTGAGATTCTCACACAAGGGTTGTTTTTGTAATTTTTTCCTGTGTTAATGTCATTTTGGAAAAAGTTTTATGACTAGGCAGTGGGCCAAAAATAAGACATAGGTCTATTAGGGGTATCAATACATATCAAGAATATCTGGGCAACTTGAGATATCTAGGATCTTGGCCTCGCAGTAAAGTAACCCCATATAAAACCACTCGAATATCAAATTTGAGCGCTAAGGTTAAGAAGTTGAGGTTCTACAATGGAAAAGGTTATGTAAGAGTATCTAGTGCATCTGAAAATGTGGTAGATTAGATAGGAAAGTCAAATTAATGGACCTAGATCCATATTTCATGTTAAGTACTGCCAAGTTAAGCCATTAGTATAGGCCATGGTTCTGTTAAAAATGAGCTCGAAGGAAAGGGGCTATGAAGTTCAACATTGTAATGAATTTTGCGTTTTAATGATTTGTAGAAAAATTAAAAGTTCTAATTTTGGAATTTGACAATGATAGATTTGGTTTTTCAAATTTTATAGCCTGAACAACTTATTGCCGAGGTTCATGCTAGAACATCTTCCTTCAAGGAAAAGGTTCGCAAAAATATATATTCTGACTTAGAAGGAGAAATACAGTGGAGTACTAATGTGTGTCATGCACCTGAATATGTACAGGTAATGTTCATCCTATACTCAGGACGAGTTATGCATGACTTATGGTTTTGGTGCTCAATAATCTGGCATTCTGTAGAGTTAATTTTGGTGTTCTAAATTTGGCATTCCAAAGGCAAAATTAAAAAGGTTGATGAACATCAAAATTAGAATAGAATGCAAAATTAGTTTAGCAGAGGTAAACTTATTTGAAATAGAACTAGATGTTTAAACATATATGAATAGTTAGAGAAGAGGATCAAAAAGTGTAACTTATTGAACAACAAAGTAAACAAAAATTAATTTAAAGAAAAAAACTAAAGTGGAACTAATTGTTAAACTCAAAAATAGAAAATCAGCTAAGAATAGAAACATATTTTAATATTTATAAGAAACAAAAAATTTGCAGAGAAGGTATCGAGGTTTGAATTAATCGATCACTAAAAGAGTGTGAAACTAAAAATTGAAGGGAAAGGGTGTAAGATAGTATAATAAGAATCTCATAGTGTGAGTATGAGGAAGGTGTTGTTGAGTGTCGATATCATATATGTATAGAGGAAAGTTATTTTAGAGAGATATTTAGTATATTTGGAAGTTATACAATTGGTTCAATAATACTGTGTGCAAGAGCCTTTTTCTTCTGAGTTTGAAAATTAATGAAAGGTGGATTCGAAAGGTAGTGTAGGTAGCTTCTTGCACAACAGGGAGTTAGTGTTTCCTTTCAATTGGTGCTAATAAGTAGGGATTTGGTGCTTCCATTAGGCCGGTTCCTGTAAAAAATAAATGTTGTTACCTGTAGAGAGAAAGAAGGTTGAATCCTTCACTAAGTTGTAGCCTACAAAACTTGATGTAATCTCAAGTTGTAGTTTTATTTTGCATCATAGTTAAAAGGATATTATGGTTTTCTAAGTTGGGTTTCTAGGTCAAAATATTGTGTATAGACTTTATGAGATTGGTATGTTGATATTTATTATTGTGTTGCTAAGTATTTTTTACTTTGATCAAGGAATCGTTAAAATACTAATTCACCCTCTCTCTCAATATTTTCTTAGTTTCTAATAGACAAGAAGTTGAGCAACACAATAAATGAAAAATGCACCCACCCAAAAAATAAATTCATAGAAAATAGTATAAATTAGTTTAAGAAGAAAAACTAGGTTCGATAAAAAAAAATAGGTTTGGTAGCCACCAACCTAAAAAAGTTCTGAAAAGCCTCAGGTTATAAAAAAATAAACAAGAATTGACGAGGTTCAAGGAGATAGAGTTCTTTCACGTGCTTAGAGCATATAATTAAGAAAGCTAAAAAAATGGTTGATGGTGCAAGAATAATTTTATGTGGTTTCTTTAGAGACAAAATGGGTTATCAAGGTTCCCAATTTCTTCATCACATGGAAAATAGTAGTTTAACACAGAGATATTTCGAAGGAATTCAACCTCTCGGATTTAACCTCTCATGCTTAGAATACACATAGAAACATAGATATTTCAATTATTTTACAGTTTAATTCTCCATGGCTAAATCCAACCAAATCCCCTTACAATAGTTCAAAACTTACATAAATACTTTACATCCAACAATTCGATCCTCAATCAATGGATTGAATCTCTCTAATCCTAGATAAATATCTAGACTACTTGATATTCTCCGAATCTCAACTAAGATTGAACTACTTGGATTAATTATAAAATCATTCAAATACCTATTTTCTAGCTCAAATCCTATCTAGAAAAATTTGTAAATTGACAGCTAAAGGATCCCACTCCTTTGCTTGTAATTTTTTTTTGGATTTTTGGAATAAAATGAAGCCTTTTGTCTTCAAGCCTCATGCTCCTGCATCAGATTCCTAAGGACAAAATTCTTCATGGGCTCCTACCCATGAGCTCTTCTACAGAACTGCCCAACTTTTGTAGCATGGTATCTGTCACCCAGGTAGCATCAGCAATTGGTTGATCTTTCCACCTGACCAAGTACTAAAAATACTCATGTCCCCTTGTCTTCTTAAACACTCTTTTATTCAATATCTTCTCTGGTTGCAATGTCTTTGCTATAGGTAACTGTTTTACCCAATCCACCTCTTGTTCTTCCTTGTCTTTTCTTGTGTCATCTACTTGTCCTTTTTCATACCTGTACAAATCAACAACATTGAAAATTGGAGATATTCCAATACCAGGGAGTAATTCAATTTCATACGCATTTGCAGGAAATTTCCTTAAAACTCTGCATGGTCCAATATTCTTGAATTTTAACTTGTTATACTCCCTTTTTGGAAATCTTCCCTTCCTTAGGTGTGCCAAAACCAAATCTCCAACTTCAAAATTAACTTCTCTCTTCTTCAAATCTGCTATGCTCTTGTACTTTGTGTTGCTATCCTGTAATTGTTGTTTTACCTATTCATGTATTCCTTGAATCTTTGAAGCAAAATCTTCACCTTGAGCACTCCTCATTTCAGCTTTAACCAAATCTATCAATTCAAGCACTCCTCTTGGGTGCATTCCATAAACTATATGAAATGGACTCTGCCCAATACTCTTGTTAGGAGAATCATTGTAAGGATATTCAACCTGTGCCAATACTTGATCCCACTATTTTTGATGTTCACCTGCAAGACTTCTTAGAAGATTACCTAGATTTTGTTTACAACTTCAGTCTACCCATCAGTTTGAGGATGATAAACAGAACTGAAACTTAATTTGGTACAAAGTTTCTTCCACAAGGTCCTCTAGAAATGACCAACAAATCTGGTATCTCTATATGAAACAATGCTTTTAGGTAACCCATGGAACCTTACAATTTCCTTAAAAACCAAGTTAGCAACATGAGTAGCATCACTAGTTTTATAACATGGAATGAAATGTGTCATTTTTGAAAATTTGTCAACTACTACATAAATTGAATCATTGCCTCTCTGAGTTTTTGGTGAACCCAAAATAAAGTCCTTACATACCATATCCCAAGGTCTATCTAGAATAGGTAATGGAACATACAAACCTGTGTTTTGGCTCCTTCCCTTTGCATACTGACAGAATTTACAATTCTTTACATACTTTTCCACTTCAGATCTCATTCTCGGCCACAAATAAAATAGGTTCAACTGCTCATAAGTCTTGTCTACACCAAAATGTCCTCCAATTCCACTACTATGTTTCTCCTTGATCAAATTTACAATGCACAATTGATTCATTTTATACAATAGTCCTTCTTGCAAGAAATAATCTAGCCACTTACTTCTGTCCAAAAAAAAAAGATTTCTACAAGCTTCAAATGCCTCTTTAAAATATAAATCTTTCTAATATAATTCTTTAAGAAAATCAAAATCGGACACTTGAATTTGACTTTCTTGAATTAAAATGCTTTTTCTACTTAAGGAATATCCTACTTTGTTTGATTGGCCAGTGATATGCTTCAACACAAAATTAAAACCTTGAAGATATTCTACCCACTTTACATTCTTCTGGTTAAGCTTTGGTTGTTGCATAATGTACTGCAATGCATGGTTGTCTGAATAAAGTCTAAACTCCTTAGACATCAAGTAATGTCTCCACTTCTTCAAAGACTGCACCACTGCATAAAAATCCTTGCCATAAGAAGAATACTTCTTCTTTGACTCATTCATTTTTTCACTGAAATAAGATACATGTCTATCCTCCTAACTTAAAACAGCTCTAATGGCTTCTCCACTGGCATCACACTTCACTTGAAAAGGTTTATTAAAATTAGGAAAAATCAAAACAGGTTTCTCAGTAATCTTTCCCTTCAACAGTTGGAAGTTCCTTTTTGCTTCAGCAATCCATTTAAATGGTTGTATATCCTTCTTTATAACTATGTCAATAATAGAAGCATTGATCTTAATAAAATTCCTTATGAATTTCCTATAGAAAATATAAAGACTGTGAAAACTTCTTACCTCAAAGACACTTTTTGGTGAAGGCCACTCCATGATTGCGTTGATCTTCTCTAGATCCATCTTTAACCCATCAACAAAAACAACAAAGCCCAAATATACCAACTCTTCATGAATGAACATTTCTTTAAATTTAATAGTAACTTCTCTTGTTGTAGCCTCAGTAAGACATAATTCAGATGTCTCACATGTTCCTCCTTAGATCTGTTGTAAATTAATATATCATCCAGATATACTATTACAAATTTACCAATAAATTCTTTCAAAATTTCATTCGTGAGCTTCATAAATGTACTAGGAGCATTTGAAAACCAAAAAGGAATTACCATCCATTCATACAATCCTTCATTTGTCTTAAAATAAGTTTTCCACTCATTCCCTTCTCTAATTCAGATTTAATGATAGCCACTTTTTAAATCTAACTTTGTAAAATATTTTTCTCCACTCAAACAATCCATCAAATCTTCAATTCTAGGTAAAGGAAATATGTACCTGATTGTTATCTTATTGATTTCTCTTGAATCAGTGCACATTCTCCAGCCTCCATCTTTCTTTGGACTCAACACTGTCGGCACTACACAAGGACACAAACTCTCTCTAATCAGTCCCTTATCTAACTATTCCTGAACTTGTTTCCTGATTTCTTCATTCTCTGTGGGAGTAATCCTGTAAGCTGCTTTATTAGGTAGATTTTCTCCTGGAATCAAATCTATATGATGACTAATTTTTCTAATGGGTGGTAACTCATCAGGAAAATCATCTATAATGATATCACAATAACTATCCAGCATCTCTTGAATTTCAATTGGAAAATCAAAGATTTTTGTGGAAGTAATTATTACCTTGGGTTTGCAAATCAATGCAAAATTTACCTCATCCTCTTCAATTTGCTACAAGTACTCCTTTCCACTCAATAATAGGGTCTTTGGATCAAGTTTCCTTGATGCATCCTCTTCTTCCATAGGTAGCAATGTATGATTGACACCATATTTACTAAATATGTATGTGTTCCTCTTTCCACCACACATAGCTCCTCTATCATACTGCCAAGGTCTTCCCACCAATATGTGACACACATCTATAGGCATCACATCACATAGAATTTTGTCTCTATATTTTCCCAATTGTAACTCCACTTCACATTGTTCATTCACTATCAACTGATATCCCTTTTGAAGCCATGACACCTTGTAAGGTGTTGGGTGTATCTTTGTCTTCAATTTCAAATTCTCCACCACTTCTATGGAGACCAAATTATCTATACTACCACTATCAATTATCATCTGACAACATTTCCCTTGAACCTTGCATATAGTCCTGAACAAGGTCTTTCTCTGTGTTGGTTCAACAATTTCCTTAGCTGGCTTTAACAAAACTTTGTTAACTACCAAAGATTCCCCTTTCTCTGGTACATTTTCTTATTCTATTATCATTGCTGCTTCCTCTTCAGTCTTAGCAACAATTGCATTTCTCTGAATTATTCCTATATTTTATGGGAACTCATAGGCTCTGTGTCCCAGCTTGTTACATTTGTAGCATCTGACTTCTCTTCCTCTGCCTCTACCTCCTCTTCCTCTGGAAAAACTTCCTCTGCCACTTGCATCACCTCCTGTGGATGCATGCTAACTTGAGTTGCTACTAGCTCCATCTCTAGGTGTTGTAGACCTTCCTCTACTACCTTGACTTCCCCTTCCTCAGAAAGTACCTTTATTTTTGGAAGATTGCTTCCTCATGAGTTTTTCTTCAACCTTCAATACCATCTAATAACCCTCTTCTACTATTTTAGGATATAGTACACTTATCTCATCTTGGATCTTCATTCTGAGACCATTTACATATCTTGAAACCTTCTCATCTGTCTCTTGGATTTTTTCTTCTCTTATACTCACTTTGTAGAATTCCTCTATATATTCCTTCATTGTCATAGACCTTTGTCTAAGATTATGCTTATGTCTAAATAATGTTTGTTGATAATCACTAGGCAAAAACGTACCTTTCAACTTTGCCACCATCTTGTTCCAATTTTTAATTGCATGTTTTCCAAGTCTTCTTCTTTCTGCCTGCACTCCATCCCACCAAAGTGTTGCATGTCCTTTCAATTTTATGAAAACAAACTTCACTTTCTTTCCTTCTTCTATTTCTTTGTAATCAAATCATTTCTCCATGTTATTAATGCAATCTATCAATTCCTCAGGGCTTAAACTTCCTGTATAAATGAAAACTTCAAGGTTGGGTTTTGATGTGGATCTCAATACTAACATAAAGAATCTCATTTCAAGATTTAACATTTGCAGGTTCCTCTTCTTCTGCAGCTCCAACTTTAGGCTCAATGACATCTCCAACATCTGCATCTCTTCCCATTTCCATTGCTTCTAATCTAGCTTGCATCTGTTGCATAGCTTCTGTTGGCCCTCGATTTTGGTCTTGTTTTTGCTCTAAGAAACTTACTAATCCATCTATTTATCATCCATTTTTAACTTTATTCATTCCATTTTGATGTATTTTATATCCATTCAGGTATTTAATTTTAATTGTTCAAATTCTAAAGTTTTTATGAAAATTTGGTTTTAAGTGCAAAAATTGGCAGATTCATAAATTCTCGTAATAGCTATATGGTTGACATGGTTGCAGGACACTTGGGCATGAATTGGATGCATGGATGGACAGCTTGGGGACTAGGACTAAGCTAGCTATGCTTAGTTCAAACAGAACAAGCTTTATTAGGCCCATTTAGTGCTAGTCAATCATGACTAGTCATTCAGAAATCCCATAGAAATAGGGTAGTTTTGAGATTTTATGGGATTGACCACATCTCTTAGGATTGGAGTGATGAATTAAACTTAGATAGATGGATAAGAGTAGATGGGTTTTTTTGAGTGATTATAGATCAGTTTGTTTCATGAGACTTCTATTTAAAAGCCAAAACTTTGATGGCTTATGTATTGAATTATTATACTTTTATGCTGAGACACTTTTGGATTGGAGAATTAATTTGAAGACTTGTTCTATTATTATTTTTCTGTTCAATTATATGGATATGTGACTTAATTGGAGCTTCTGATATCACTCTTCAAGTGTGCAAAGCAAGGGTGGAGGGCCCCCATTCCAAGCTAAGTACACTTCCTTGTTAACTAGTTTTATTTCCTGTAATCTAGTTATTGTAGAACTAGTTTCATTCTTTGATGCAAGTTGGTTTATGGTTAATGTATGGTGATTGATTTCATTATATCTTAACTTTTTCATCATTTTATTAAGTTGGAAAAACAAAGTGATCTAGTTGAGCACTCCTTCTATTAACTTGGTGGACTACAACTAGTTTCCTTTGATTACATGCAAGCAGTTTTCTTATGTAATTTTGGCATTAAGGTGAATGAATTATGATGAAACATATTATGTGTCTCTTAAGTTAGGAGCCTTCTTTTATTGATAATTTATCCATCTTAAGTTCTTAGTTTCAATCTCTGATTCATTAAGTAGTAATTGAGGTAGAGGTGGACTTCTTGAGTTAAGAACCATTTCAGTGTTTTTCCTCTTTTCAAACCAAGTGAATTGGAGTTGTAGTATGTATTGCTTTAGTTTTTCTGAAAAACTTATCTTTCAAGGTTTGATTACATCTGATATTCACACATAGTGAACTTTCCTCAAAGTGTTACCAACCCAGATTGATAAGAAATATTTGTGTTAATTTCGGTAAACAAATTAGCTCAACAGCTTCCATCACTTTAGCATTTTCAAATGGTCTTCCTCTTCTTTGACCACCACCTCTTCCTCCAACTCTAAAATCCATGTTGGATTTCTTTTTCCGATCCTTGAGATCCTGTTCAGTGTCAGCAGGCTGCTCTGATACCACTAATGGTGGTCTAGTTGCAGGTGTAAGGGATAATCATTCAAATCCAGAAACAATTTCCTCAAGTGCAGGTTGAAGTTCCTCTTTAATTTGCTTTTCAGTCTTAGTCATCTGCCTCCAAACTTAGATATTCTACGAAAACAGTAGAATTTCTAAAATTACCTGAAAATTAGCAGAACTTCACTTACCCCAGAACCGAAAGGAAAACAACACTCTTGTTAATAAACTTCTCGCATCTGCCTTTCTCCCAACCTTTATCGCATTGATTCTCCATTGTCGATCCTCTTTCTTCAATCTGACGGTTGGCGCTTTCCCCACTCGTAAACTAGCTGGTTGATCCTCCACTGTTGATCAAGCCCACTTGATCCAACAGTTGATGCTTAATATTTCATGAAATTCTTGTCGATTTTTATCAAGCCGAGAGCACGCAAGAAAAGTAGTTTCTCTGTGCTATGTGTCGGTTGCTAAATGGAATTGCGTGACTATCCATAAATACCGCTTACCTCCTTGAGCCAACACGAAAATAGCTTTCGCCTATGAAGATCGCTTTACTCCTCTATTTAACTCAGACGCTGGTTTTCACACGACTACCGTAGATATAACAGTTCTTTTGATCGAACGGTTCTAGGCTTCTGCATATTCCCTCATTAATTTATTAGACTTTTCTCCTTCCTCAGTGATTTTAGCGCTTCCACCAAGTTTAGCTCTTCACTATAGAATTCAGAGCTTAGCTAACTAAAACTATATGATTTGAAACACATTCGATTTAACTTAAATACATTGAACGAGGAATTAAACGCAATAACACTAGATCATACAGAACTCTAATTTTATAGGCCAAACTAGAATTCAACAATACATAGAGATATTCTGAAGTAATTCAACCTTCGAGATTTAACCTTTCATGCATAGAATACATAGAGATATAGAGATTTTTCAATTCTTTTACAGTCTAATTCTCCATAGCTAAATCCAGCCAAATCCCCTTGCAATGGATCAAAATTTACATAAATACTTTACATCCAACAATCTGATCCTCAATCAATTGACCGAATCTATCTAATCCTAGATTCTCCTCAAGAATATCAACTAAGTCTGAAATACTGGGATTAATTACAAAATCATTCAAATACCTATATTCTAGCTCAAATCCTATCTAGAAAACTTAGTAAATTGATAGCTAAAGGATCCCACTCCTTTGCTTGTATTTTTTTTTGGATTTTTGGAACAAAATGAAGCCTTTTGTCTTCAAGCCTCATGCTCCTGCATCACATACTAATGCAAGGAGAGGAGACTTTATTACTAGGTTTGGGCCCTAACCCAAGAGCTTCAGCCATCTGAGTCAACTCAGTGTTGGATCAAGGAAATGCTCATTCTCATTATCATATCAAAAAATTACATTCCAATGTCTTCCATAAGTCTTGAAATAAAAAATTCTTAATGCTCTTACATAAAAAATATGAATCCTAAAGTCTCCAATGACTTCCTTAAATCTAGGGAGGCTCGGATCCCAAAATCAAGATGAACCGGCTCTTTGACTGTCACTAGCTCGGTTCCTTTTGATCTTCATGACTCAGTTGCTTGCAACTTCGAGCTAGTGTGATTTGATGGAGGAATATTTGAATGAGTGAGGATTAATAAGGAGGATCTATCTCTTACAATCTCTCCTCATTGTCTCATTTGAGTTTTTTCCCTTAATTAGTCAAAATTGCCATGATTTTCTCTCAAAAACCTACAGTCAATGCACATTAGTCCACTAGGCATAACATCTCACTTTTACTCATCTCATTAAGTAAAATATAATCAAAATAAAGGAATTATGAGAAGAGTTGATTTAAATAATCTTGGAGGTGTATCAAAGTCCATATAGTTACCCAATCATAAGGCTCGTCATCAGCCCCTACTAAAAGTGTTGCTCATCCTCTCAGCAACTCAATCTATATCCATGTCCTTCATTTCTCTAGCAGCCTCCTTGGCATCCCATGCTTCTGTTGTAGTTTCTTCTTCCCGTGAATAAAATCCTGCCTTTCTCTCTATCTCTTCCCATTGCTTTCTTTCTTCCTCTTCCTTCCTTCCTTCCAAAATTCATAAGAGAAGTGGTGGATTGAATCTCAAGCCAATCCAATTGACTTTGAGTCTTTGTAGAACTTACTTGTACATGGGTGTTCTGTTTAGTGCCTCTCTCATTCTCTAAGGAGAATGGTATTCTCTGACTTTCAGGCTGTAGGGCAAGGTGTTCCATCTCCTTTGGCAAGATTGCATGTTGTCATCTCCTAACAACTTGAACATGTCTTCAAAGTGTATGAATGCTTTCTCTTGGGCAGCAAGGTACCTAGGTGCAAGCTTAGGATCATTTGCAATCAAGTTGTGGGTGCTAATGACATCCATTGGGTTAGATTGCTTAGCTCTTATCATGAGGGGTTTTGTTTCTTCTCTTGCCATTACCTTCTTCATTTATGTAGCCCTTGCCTCCTCATGATTCATCCATGATGCCAAGGCCATCAATTGCAAGTCCCCCAGTTTTGAATTTAGGTCCCACACATTCAAATTTGTAAAGGCCAAGTTGTGTAGGTAAATCTCATACATTTATGCTCTATCTTCCAAGGTGCTTTTTTCGCAAAGATCAATGAATTCTATGTAGTCTTGGAAGGGCATAGTGCCTCTCTGTGCTAAAGTCTTAATTTGGAACTGTAGCCACTATTCCTTGAGATACAAGGCATAAGACTTTGCTAGAATCCTGCACTGGATTGGATATAGGGGTAAACTGGCCATAGTTGCCAACTGAATTTCTCTTTCTTGTAGTTTTCCCCTTAGCCATGCATTATTTGCTTCCAACTGAGCTTTAATCATTGCCTCTTTGTCCCTTATGCTGCTCAGTTCTCTACCTGTCTCCTTTATGTTCTCCTCCATGTGGCCTATATCCTCCACTCCTTTAGATTTTGTAATTTGCATCCACCTATGTGTTCTTTGCCTTTCTTTCTCAAGCTCAGAGAATAAGGGATTGGAAAATTTCTATGGAATGACCATACCCCCTTCAATGAACCTATAGTAAGAGTCGAGGTTGGGTTGAGGACTAGGTTCCCTCAATTCTTGGTCTTCCTTATTTGTTCCTTATTGAGTGATACCTTCTTGGTCCATTTTCTGAGTTTCCTGTAATTTTAGCAGATTTTCCTGTAGGATAGCCTCTGCTTCGTGTAGGCCCTTCTATGTCTCTTGTAGGAAACCTTTTCCCTTTGATGAGGCAGACCTTGTGACAAGCCTCCTAACATAAGTGATGGGAAATTTGGGAGAGGCTTTTCCTGATGATCCTTCTCCTTGATTTTTCTCAAGAGGAGCTACATTTTCTTGTTTCTTTGGTGAGTCTTCAATGACAATAGGAATTTTGGTGGGTGTTTGAGGTCTTCCTTTCCTGATTCTTGTGCTTTTTCTTGTTCTAAAGTATAATATGGTTTGTTTCTGTCTCTTCCTTTTTTGCCTGATAGGTGTACTTAGGTCAGTATGAGTAGTTGCTGCCTCTTGCTCAATGGGTTCTAGAGAGACCCTTGGTGATTACTCCCCTTCTTTGCCTTGAACTGTAGACCTCTATTCTTCCTTTCCTTTTGTTTCCTCTTTTCCATTCTCCTTCTCATCCTTGTTTTTCTCTTCCTCTTCTTACTCTAGTTCCTCACTCTGTTCATCTATTTCTTATTTTGCATCTTCTTTTGTCTCTTCTTCATTTTCCTCCTCCTTTTCTTCCCCTTCTTCCTCCTTTGTTTCTTCTTCACTCCTTTCACTAGAAGTGGCGATTTTGTCATATTCAAGAGATTTTATTTCTCCCTCTGCTTGCATGTCTGTGAAATTTGTCCATGTAATAGGGAGTATTAGATTTTGGAGAGCATATTCTAGGATAAGTTTGATTAACCCATGATGGGCTAGCTGTTTATGTTTTCCTTCCTGCACTTTGATGCTCATGTTTATCATTGATTGAAGAAAAAAGTAGGGTATGCTTATTTTGTTTTGAGGAGGTGTGTCTACTCCAAATCTCAGCTCTTGGAAAAGCTTGAAATGTTATCCATACGCCACACTGTATCTCCCTTCACATGATATATATTTAATGAGGTGGTAGCTAATTTCATTCCAAAGGGATGGAAGGCTTTCTCTTCTAACCCCATTTTTGTCCTCCATTACCTCCTCCCCTTCCAAAAATAATCGCTTCTTTGCAAGGGTGTTGTTTCCATTATCTTCCTTTCTCCAAGCCAACCCTAAAGGAAGTGTGGTGATTTTTCCTATGACTTTAGGGGTGATTTCTACTGAAAGGCCTTTCACCACAGCAATGGCATGGGTCCTAGTTAGTGGTCTGAGTGAGACAGCAAAGTCTCTGGCCACCTCATCATCGTATCCCCTCATTTTTTCAAAGAAACTCATCCAATTGTGCCTTGTGAATATTTCTACTACAGGAGGGTGTTGATGAATTCTTACTGTGTTTAAGGGTTCCCTCTTGTTAAATCCCGATGTCATTTTTTGTCTAGTAATTGTGGAGGCTTGTATGTGTATAATTCCAAATTCTAGTGGGTGAGAGATTTTACATGACAGCTCTATAATATAACTCCACTAGACTGCAATTTCCTTAAGCAAATGGAGGGTTTTTCCATATTTTTTTAACTCAAAAATATGGGAAGGTGTAGCTCCTACCTCCAAGTCATTTTTTGATGAAGTCAACCTTTGATATTTCCTGTCTAAATGGCCATTGATAATCTTTTAGATCACTATTCTATATCCTTGTTGGGTGCTATAAGGTGTCTTTAAAACTCCTAATTGCCTCACAATAATCATCAACCTGGGTACATCTTTCTGTTCCAAAATTGTACACAATATGTGCAAATGCTATATCTATGGAGAGTAATGATTTGAGATAATTTATTAGATTCAATACAAGAGTAAATGGATTAAATCATAAATCTCAAGCTTGTAACTTCAGGGAAAATAATCTATCTAAGCATCAAAACTCAACCTTAATCAGAACCAAGACTCAATCTTGATCAAGAGATTCTAATTACAATCGCATCAACTGAGTGCACTGTAGCAGTAACAGAGCTCTTGTAGCTGATTCTAAACTACTACAGAAGAATAAAGAATCCAATCAAATCAATAACGCTTATATCTTTTAATGAACCAGAAATAACTCTCTCCTAATGATTAATTAAATCCACAACATAAGTAAATAAAATCGATTGACAAAATTAACAAATAATGAAATACATACATGAATTCCACACCAATGAAAGAAAACCATCTGTAAAACTATAAAGAAGAGTAAATAAACTTGCAATAAAGGAAACGTAAAAACACAAGGAATAGTAGTGGAATCCACCAATGACCGGGCCCGAGCTGCTAGCGAATACTGCTTAACTACTTCAAAATATCACGAATGAATAGAAACTCAATTCGTGTATTAATCATCGAATTCAAATGTCATTACAACGCGCTATCTTATTCAAGATTACACTTCGTATATTAAAATTACTCCCTTCAAAAGGGCGAGAAGTTCCCTCTTATAATGAATAAGTAAAAGAGATAAATGTGATTCCTCAAGATCAGGAGATCCTGAGGAATTTGCAACTAAATGCTATTATCAGACAACATTCCAACTTGCGTTGATCCTCTTGATTTATTCCTTGATTCATTCGCATAAGACGCACTCATTTTCCTCTGTTTAGCATTCGATGTTCAATCTTTTGAACAACAATTGTTCCCTTTTCCAATTTCTGCATAAAAACAATGAAAGTTATCTTTTCTTAGTGGAACCATATCAAAACCAATTTTATTCATTTATCATCAAAGTTTTATCAACATCTTACTATATCAGGGCACAAATGCATAAAAAGAAGGAAAAAGACAGTGTAATCAAGGGTAAACTTATACCCATTGTATGGCCCAACACCTCTAGGTGCTACCGCGTTGAACACTGCTCATTGCCTTTCTTGTAGACACTGTTTCAAAAGCTGAGAGAAACCTTGCTTCGATCATTCCCCCTTACCTCGTCATCATATCCCACTTTGATCATCCGTAACTTAACCATTTTTGTCCTCACCTCCTTTTTTCTAATTTGACTTCTACCATGTGTGCAGTGATCTAACTGTATTCTCCTCGTCGACTAGCCAAAGGTGGTCACGTTAATTGACCACCTTTTCTTATAAAACCAACTCTTACACAAGCCTACATTTTTTATCATATTATTCTAATGAGAGAGCTTAAGCAAGATGACATACCTGTGGGTAATATGCTTGATGATGATGCTTGTTGGAGAATGATGTCCCTCTGCTTGTATATTTGTTGCATATATATATTTTTTTATTAGTCTCTTTTGATGCTTGTTTTCTTTGATGTGAAAGTACTGGAGAGTGATGCTGATGATCTTGTTGCTGTTGCTGAGATATGGAGGAGCTTCCTTGACATTTGGATCTCTCTAATGAAGATGACTACAACCTGTGAAATTTAATTTTGTGGGATAGGTTGCTACAAGATTTCCTACAGGAAACCTACAGGATGTCCTGTAGCTGCATCTCCCCTAAACTTTTATTCTTTCATTCACTTTTGGAGCATGAGGATTATTGTCATGGGTAGAGATGGGGTCTAATGATTGGTAGATGAGGGGTATAGCCTTCAGTTATCGTCCCCTTGTCCTCTGTTCTCACCTTCTTCTATCTTTTTTTTTTCAACTGTAATCATTTTGGAACTGACTTATTGGCTGAATGTAGGGGTAATCATGGTGGTGAGAGGCATGGTGATGAGGTGGTGAAGTAAACATTTTATTTTTAACACGTGTTGGTCATCCCCTTACTCTAGGGTCACTTTCCTTAGGATTCCTAAGCCACTATAATTCCTACAAGATCCTCTTGTAGGTTTTCGGGGAATCCTGTAGGTTTACAGGGAATCCTATAGAAAACACAAAACCTATGTAAACTGAGCTGGAGGAGTTCATAAATGAAGGGATTGATGGGATGGAGGAATGAAAACCTTCTGCTCCTCTTTTATTTCTCTCATCCTCCTCGTATGGACCTGCAAAAAACATTTTCAAAGTTTTTCTTTTCTCTCTCTCTCTCTTTTTTTTTTTTGAAAACTAGTCTGCGTCCAATAGGTTTTCATCCTAGCTTCTTGCTCTGGGTGCCTCAAAAGAGGTTTTCACCTAGAATTTTTTTTCTATTTTTTTAATTTTTTTCTTTAACACCATTGGGCCACCTCAAGAGGTTTTCAACCCAACAGTGGGACTTAGGTGCCTCATGAAGGTTTGCACCTAAGTCTTTTTTTTCTTTTTCTTTTTTTAGGGACTTGGTGGGGTAGAAGCTAAGACTTGCTCCACCACTATCACTGTCTTTATGATGCCATTGATAAATTGTTTCTTTGACAAGGTATTCTTGTAGTCCTTCAATATGTGCCCGTTGAAAAGTAAAGGAATATCCTCTGCATCAATGGTTCTTACCTGCACTAAACCATTATCATGACATTTTTCTATGACATAAGTCCCTAATCATCTAGTCCTTAACTTTCCTTTAAAATCCTTGTATCTGGAATCATACAACAACGCCCAATCATCTTCTTGAAAGTTTTTATCCTTTATGTTCTTTTCATGCCAGATTTTCCTTTGAACTTGAGTCACCGCTATGTGCAAGAGGGCCTAAATTCTAAACTCATCTAACCCGCTTAGCTAGAGCAATCTCTCTTGTTGTGCCCTGGTGAGATCTAGATCTAGTTTTGCTGCCATTCTTAAGGTGTTGTATTCAAATTCAATGGACAGTAGGGCCTTCTTCCCATAGACTAGCTCATAAGGAGTGAATCCAGTGGTGGTCTTCCAGGTGGTATTGTAGACCTAGGTGACCTCAACTAATATATATGACCTATCCTTTCTACAAATGCTTATCACTTTGGTCATAATACCCTCCAACGCTCTGTTGGTTACCTCCACTTGCCCATTATCATGTGGGTGGTAAGGGGTGGATGTTCTATGCTTGATCTTGTGTTGGCATACGGAAATTTCAATTATGTGAGAAGTAAACTGGCTACCTTCATCAGTGGCCAGTCCTCTAGGGTACCCAAACTTATAAAATACATTTTACCTTAAGAAATTAGCCACCTTCTCCTTTGCTGCTACTTTGATGGCCTTGGCTTCAGCCCACTTGGTCAAATACTCAATGCACACAATGATGTACTACTTTTGCCTAGATGGAGGGTCAATGGGTCCAATGAAATCCATGCCGCACTTCTCAAATGGCTCGAAAATCACTTGAGGTTGTAGACGAATTTCATCCCTTGGTGTAGGTTTCCCCATCCTTTGGCATCATTCACATGACTAGTATACCTCCTCACATCCCGATGATGAGTGGGCCAATAATAGTCAACTTGTAGCACCTTGAATGATGTCCTTTTGGCTACAAAGTGACCTCCACAAGGCCCATCATGACAAGTCAGAAGGATGTCAAAGACTTCCTCCTCCCTAACACATCTTCCCAAAATTTGATACATGCCTAGTTTGAAGAGGTTGCCCTCAATCAAAGTGAATGGGGTGCTCTTCCACAAAATATTGTTTTTCTCTTTGGAGGACAAATTTGGTGGAAACTGTGCAGAAATGAAGTAATTTTCTATGTCAGTAAAATATGGAGAGAGAACCAAAATGGTGAATAAGTGTTCATCTGATACTTGATAATCAACCATTCTTTCCTCCCCTGCATGCAAAGTTAGTCTGGATAAAAAATATCCAACAACATTCTCCTTGCTAGGCTTATCAATAATAGTTAGATCAAACTATTGTAATAAAAGTAACCATCTAACAACCTGAGCATTTACATCAGGTTTATTCATCAAGTATTTAATTGTAGCATGGTCAGTATGTATAAATATTTGGTAACATGTAATGTAATGCCTAAATTTGTTCAATGAATGCACAACATCTAGGAGCTCCTTTTCAGTCACTGAATAGTTCAGTTCAGCCTTTGATAGATTCTTACTAATGAAGTAAATGACATAAGGTAGCTTTTCATCTATCTGGCCTACAGCTGCTCCTATGGCTTTATGAGAGGCATCATCATGTATATGGAAAGGAAGGGCCCAATTTGAGCCTTGAAGGCCTCTTAACAGCTTTCTGACCATACAAATTCAGAGTCCTTGGCCACTAACCCAAATAAAGGAGAAGCTAACTTGTTGAATTCTTTTATAAATCTCCTATAGTACCCAGCTAAACCTAAAAAGCTTTTGACATCCCTCTATTTTTACGAAGGTGGGACCCTCTAGATGATAGCTATCTTATTTGGGTCCACTCACAGTCCTTTTTGGGATATTGAATGACCTAGAACAATCCCTGCAGTCTTTAAGAACTGACGTATTTCGGGACTAAAGGACAGGTTCATTTCAATGCATTTGTTCAGCACCTTACCCAAGTTGGACAGAGCCTCCTGGAAATCATGCCCATAGGGTGTAACATCATCCATATAAATTTCTACTGCATAATGGACTAGCTCGACAAAGATACTGATTGCTTCCCTCTGGAAAGTAGTAGGGGCATTGCATAGGCCAAAGGGAAGGACCCTATAAGCGAAAGTACCCCAAGGATAGGTTAAGGTGGTTTCATCCTAGTCTTCTGAGCTAATTTGGATTTGATTGTTGGGTTGTGTTATATTCTTTCCACATAGTTAACAGGGGGTTTGAGGGGTACCCGTAACCCCACTTTTTGGGTGGACCCACCTATGGTTTTGTGCATGATGTTCGAACATGTTTTTTGGACGTGATGGTTTTCGGTCCATGGTTTTGGACGCGATGGTTTTCGGTCCATGGTATTGGATGCTTCAACATGTATAAATATGTATTGTAACATTGAAAGGAAAATAATGAAAAATCAAGCTGGTAGTCTCGGTTTTGAGATCCAGTGGGAAATCTCTGTGTATATGTGTTTTATGTGTTATGCTCTCGCATTTTTATTTTTCCTGTGATTTAGAATTCGTATGCAGGTAATTTCTGTACGGGGTTAAAACCTACATTTTGTATCAGAGCTGTTTTGGCTTCAAGGGGATGCCTTTGTTGCTGAGGGGTTTCGCTCGGGCCTGTGGTAGACCCTGTTCAGTGGGAGATCTGCGAGATCGATTCTGGTGGTGAAAGAAGATGGCAAGCAACGGAAAGATAGGATTGAGAAGTTCAATGGTCAGAGTTTTGAGTTGTGGAAACTCAAGATGGAGGATCTGTTGGTGGATAAAGATCAGTGGATCGCAGTAGATCCGGGTACTAAACCAACGGGAGTGACCGATGAAGAATGGAAGAAGCTGGATCGGAAGGCAAAGAGCACATTACGATTGTGTGTCTTAGATTCAGTATTATTGAATGTATCAGGGGAAGCTACGGCAAAGGCTTTATGGGACAAGTTAGGGACTTTGTACCAATCTAAGTCTCTGGTGAATAAATTGTTCCTGCGGAAAAAGCTGTATAACCTGAGGATGAAAGATGGAGACTCGGTGACAGAGCATCTGAATGCATTTAATACTGTGGTAAGTCAGTTATTATCTGTTGATATTAAAATTTCAGATGAAGATAAGTGCATCAGTTTGTTGTGTTCTCTACCAGACTCGTGGGATAGTCTGGTTATTGCAATAGGTAGCAATGCAACTGCTTTGCAGTTTGATGAAATAGTCTCAGCCTTGCTGACGGAGGAGATGAGACGGAAAAATATGGACAACCAGAATGGTGATGCCTTGTCTGTACGAGGACGATCCTAGAACAGAAACAAAAATAAGTCATCGAGTGGGAGATCTAAATCTAGAGGGAGATCTAAATCTCCATGAAAACCTATAAAGGTGGTGTTCTGGAAATGCGGGAAGGAAGGGCACTTCATAAGGGAGTGTAAATCTAAAGCTCCTAATAAAGGAAAGGGATTTGATGATGCTCCTTTTGCAGAGGCGAAAACCACCTCAGATGAAGGTGGTGATGTCTTCTTAGGAGATGATAGGAAGGCTAGAATCATTGGTCGCAGAAAAGTAAAGTTGAAGTTGCAAGGTGGAAGGTTTAGAACCCTTCCGGGTGTTTTGCATATTCTTGCATTGGCCAGAAATATAATTTCTGTAAGCAAGATGGATGATGCAGGTGTAAAGACAATGTTCAAGAAGGATACCTGCAAGATGGCTTAAGGAGCACTGGTATTGATGCAGGGAGTTCGGATTGGAACTCTGTACAAGTTGCAAGGTAGCACTGTTGTTGATGGGTGCAATAGTTCTCTGGTTCCTGAAAATGGAGCAGAAAATCTAGTGGTCTCTGGAGAGAAGACCATGTTGTGGCATCAAAGGCTTGGACATATTGGAGAGAAGGGCCTTCGAATACTTCATGGTAAAGGTATGGTAGAAGGTATGAGTAATAGCTCTCTGGATTTTGATTTCTATGAAAATGTGTATATGGGAAGCAGAATCGGGTGAGTTTCCCCTCTGGTGGTAAGAGGACGAAACAAATATTAGAGCTTGTGCACAGTGATGTGTTTGGACCTGTGAAAGTTCCATCACTGGGTAAGTCTGTGTACTATGTATCATTTATAGATGACTTCTCAAGGAATACATGGATATATTTCCTTAAGAAGAAATATGAAGTCTTTGACAGGTTTAAAGAATTTAAGGCTCTGGTGGAAAATCAGGCAGAGAAGAAGATAAAGGTATTAAGGATAGATAATGGTGGAGAATTCTGCAGCAAGGAATTTGAAGAATTTTGTAAGAAGTGTGGTATAGCACGGCAGAAGACTACTCCATATACACCTCAGCAAAATGGAGTCGCAGAAAGAATGAACAAGACGTTGATGGAAAGGGCAAGAAGCATGCTCAGTGGTGCTGGGTTAGGACAGGAATTCTGGCCAGAGGTGGTGGATACTGCATGTTACCTGGTCAACAGGTCACCTTCATCAGCGTTGGAGGATAAGACTCCACAAGAAGTATGGACTGGTAAGAAACCCTCTCTTTCACATCTGAGGCTATTTGGATGTGATGCATATGTACATGTTCCAAAGGAGAAACGAACCAAGTTGGATAGTAAATCTGAAAAGTGCATCTTTATTGGGTATAAGGATGGTTTAAAGGGTTATAAGCTTTGGAACCCAATCACACAGAAGGTTGTGTACAGTCGAGATGTGGTGTTCAGAGAGGTGAAAGATGTTATTAAACATGAAGTCCAACCAAAGGAACCTATGAAGATAGAGTTTGAACTAAAGGAGGAAGAATCAAACTCTGTAGTAGAGGAGGAATCAGAAGATGAAGAGCCACAAACTCTGGTTGTGAGAAGATCAGCTCGAGAAAGAAGGAAGCCAGAAAGGTATAGTCCATCTGCTTTCTGTTCAAACTTTTCTTTGTCAGTTACTGATGATGATCCCAGAACTGTGAAGGGAGCAGTGGATTCAGAGGATGGAAAACTCTGGAAAGAGGCCATGGTTGATGAAATGGCATCTTTGCACAAAAATGAGGCTTGGGATCTGGTGGAGTTGCCGGCTGGAAGGAAACCCATTGGCAGCAAATGGGGGTTCAAGAAGAAGACAAATGCAGAAGGAAAGGGG
>APFE030164682.1:0-10187 GCA_000404065.3 Pinus taeda | reverse complement strand
AAGACACTTTAGGATGCATAAATGTAATTATATTACAATTTATTGAAAGAAAAATTGGATTCTTCTTTTATTTAGTTTAAGTTTTTTGTGCATGTCCAAGTTTATTTCAACTTCATGGCTTTTTTTTATCACAAGGAGAACTAAGGAATTTGTCATCGTACATCTATAATAAAAATATGATCATTTTTAGAAGAAGAGTGCAATAGAAGGTGATGTATGTGTTACCTATCCTAAACAATGTGTATTGTTGAACAATTGTCTCCTTGTTAATGAAAATTATTACCTTTCCCATTCATTTTATATCTATTTTATTAGATTTCCATATATTTTAATTTTTTCCCTCAAATATATTTATTAATTTGTGAGTAATTGTCAACAATATCAAAATATATATATATATAAATAATATAATATTGTAATACTATTCTCTTCCAAATTATTTGGAAGGTGTCTTGGATATTGCACATTCATTCAAAGGGGGATTTTCATGAATAATGAGGTTAGTGAAACATTAAAAGGTGTATAATGGTTTCATTATATTTTTATTTGTATCCTTTAAATTATACTTCTAAAGAAATAAATGGGAATGCATTTGGTATTTGCATAATATGAGTGAAATTCATTACAATTGAATTCAACATCACCTTAGATTTCAATACAAAGCCTCAACATATAACTTAGATTTGATTAGAAAATATGAAAACAAAAACAAAAAAAAAGAATTAAATATTAAAAAAAATCATATTATATTATATATATATATTTAATGATTAAAAAAATATTGGAATACATAATTCACAAATTTAAAATACATATAACTAAATTTGTGAAAACATATTTATGATTCTTTAACATTGTTATGTTGATACATGTGTATACCTCATAATAGGATTTATATAATTTTAATTTAATTATCAATAATAAATAGGATGATGCTATAGATTCAACAATCAATAATTAATATTTCTAATATTAGTCATGAATAAAGGGTTGAGATTTATTTAAAATTTAGTTATGATATCTATTCCTTCTCAATAATTAAAAAAATTATTTCAAAATTAATTTAAAATATACTATATATGGAATATTTTTACTATCAAATGATTTATTGGTGTTATTATAGCTATTGTGACCATGTAGTTAAATGGATTGAAAATTTCTATAGCCATCACTCTATTTCTATTATTATTATTGGTGTTATACAATATATAAAAATATCTTTATCCATGTAGATTCACCCACACTATTATTATGGAAATCCTTTAATTGGAAACAGTTCTTCTTACATTACCATGGTTTAGAAATACCACATGCCCAATATGATGTGTTGACATGCCATTTTCTTAAATTAACTAATTTGAGATAATTTAATTAATAGAGTATACCTAACTTGGCTAGAAATAGTATCATTGATATGTCAATATTGCCATGAATATTCTTACATATTCCATGGGTTTAGAAATCTTATCATTTATATGTCAATATTACCATGAATATTCCAACACATTCCATGGGATTTAAATATCTACAATCAACCTAATAATTAAATTATAACTATGGAAGATCTATTCTTACGACTAGCATAATTATAGGCATATATATTTTGGAATTTATTTTCAATTTAACTTTAAAAAATATATTAGCATTCAATTAAAACAGTTAGGCAAGCCACATAAATTGTGTCTCGATTATGATTTTTTTTTTTAAATCTCCCACAGAATTTCAATTTCTCCAATGTACTTCATTCTCATTTTGTAGGAAAAAATTCATTCACAACACAATCCATAGAAATTGATGTCTTTGTGGTTATTTATGTACTAAATGCAACTTCAATTCACATTTTGGTGCACACAATTGAGGAGCAGAAGATTGGGTTGATACTCGAGAAGACTTTTTTGATTATATATATATATATATATATTATATATATTATATTATAGATTAGATAGAGAGAGAGAGGAGAGCGAGAGAGAGAAGCGATGATCTACAACTAGAGAACTAGAGAAAAAGAAATTTCATATCAAGAATTTATTTGTTTATGAAAAATATAGTTTTTATTATTTTTTAATGTTTATGAAGTAATATTTCAATTGGATTTTGCAGAACATGTATTGGTTGAAGTTTTTTTTCAACTATTACATGAATATTAAACTAATATAGTGGTTTTTTTTGAATTTTTTTTTTGTTTAGAAAATTTTGTGTTAATATTTTTTCATTCGGCCTTTTCAAAATTGTCCAAAAACATTGAAGCAAATATCATATGAATTGCAAAATTTCAAACTCATATGCCTTTTGAAAATTTTGTGTTAGTATTTTTTCATTCGGACTTTTCAAATTTGTCCAAAAACATTGAAGCAAATATCATATGAATTGCAAAATTTCAAACTCATATTCCATTGGATATAATAATCCTTCATCAATCCAACATGATCCAATCCACCCCGTAAGGAAAATTGTTTCCCTAATTTCACTAGGGTAAAAAAACTGTTGCATAAAATTTTACATAAGGGAAACTAGAAATGTGTATTTTAAGACCTCGAAAGCCCAATCAAGTGTCTAAATTAATGGAAAATAATTCCATGGAATCCATTGGTGCTCTGAGATAGTCACTACAAAACTTGGTAATGTGCATGGATGATGGTGTTTATAAAGAGGACAATAGAAAGGCATATAAACAATAACATATAATATTCATTTTTGCTCTATTTTATCATGTCATAGTAGGTATGGATAGAATATTCAATTAGCAATTACCACTAAAGTTAGAAAAAATTGGAAACAAAAAAAAAAATTCTTTGAAAAATTGATAATAGAGGTTTTCTTTTCTTTCTTTCTCTCCTAGTATAACTGATAGAAAAATGGCCGCCTTCACAGAATTGCTTCTAGCTAATTTTAAACAACGAAAGATCACAATATTTCTTGAAATTGTATTACTGGATTCTAATGAAAAGGCCAATTCCTTTATAAGTAAGACTCTACCTTTAATTTTCAAACAATATTTATATAATATATTTATTCTATTACAAATAATATTATTATATTTAGTGTTTTATTTTTCATGGTGGTCCCTGTGAAATATTCTATTCCTTTAATATTGCTTTGCATCGTTAAGGGTGATTCATAATAAAATAACATTAAATTATAAATTAGATTAGCTAAATACAAAATGGTATATTCTATATTTATATTAACTAATATAATTTATTATTATAATCCTATTGATAATTATTTTAAAAAAATATTATTAATTTATTATTGTTGTAAAATATTTTTTGTGTTGATGGAGAGTCTTAATCATAGTTGAAAACAACTCCGAATATGTATTATATTATATTTTTATTAATTAGCGTAGCTAATTATCATAACATTTTAAGAATTAGTCTATATGTATAGAGAATATCATGCATAAAAATATTGGGCTCAACATTTTATATTCTATGTTTGAATTATGATTTGGGTATGCAAGATAATGATAATTGCAAGGATTGTTTCAATATGGATATGTCGAGGAATGAAGATAAGTAATCACTTATAGGTTAGAAAAGAAAATGAGTGATTCACACCTCCATAGTAATTCTTGAGAACAACAAATTTTCGAGATTAGTTGGTCCATCTTAAGCATTATAATTATTGAAACAAGAATATAATTTGAAGTACAAAAACTTTATGTTCGTTGCAATTTTCTTGGATTTTGTAAGATTGTGATACCTTTTTAGTTATCTTGGAGTAGTCACCTTTGTTTTATCCTACAAAATCTCACACAGAAGTATGCTAAGAGTCATGTAAATTGTTTTTCTAATACATATTCAATTCAAAGTTTAACTATTTGTTACCAACTAAACTCTTTATCTGGATAAACTTGGTTGTCATATTCAAATTAAAGTTGGAGAACAAAGTATCTCCATTGACAACATACACCAAAATATAAACATGTCCAAAAAAAAAATACTCTTAGGGAAGTCTACTATCCATATTCAAGGTGTGTTCTAAATTATCTATTATAACAAAGTTGATAATTTCAAAATATAACTTAGGTAGAAATGTGTTCTATATTTTATCTATATGTAAATTTCAAGCCACAATTTATATAGAATTGGGTTCTAACTTTTATGTTTGACTTTGAAATTGCTAATTTTTTATTTAAAAGCAAATAAACGTTATCTTAAAATTTAACTTCTATTTTTTTGCTTTGTCATCGCCCATTCCTTCTTTTCTAGTTCGAAATTGCCCATCTCTTACCTTGAAAGAGATTAAATGTTCCTTCTAATTTTTTTTAAGGTTATTTTTTTGTTTTTGGAGATTTCACGAATATAATTAATATTTTGCGTTCAAAATTTAGGTAATTTTTGTTTTTTAATTACCTTTCTTTTTGTTTGTGGAGATTTCACGAATATAATTAATATTCTGCATTCTAAATTTAGGTAACATTGTGCTTTTTTGAATAACTCTTTCCTTTTTTGGGCGTTGTAATTAGTATTTCTTGAACACAACCCTAACCTTTAGTTAAGAGCTGGTACAACCTTAACCTTTAGTTAAGAGCTGGTAGAAGAATTCGACCCGTTTCCGGGTGGTATTTGTTGAACTCAACCCTCACGTTTAGTTAAGAGCTGGTAAAAGAATTCGAGTCGTTCGCATTTCACAGTGGTAATCTATTCAACCCTAGCATTTAGTTAAGAGCTGATATGGGAATTTGAATCCGAGCAGTTTATTTTATAGCCATTTTCTCATTGTCCAGCGCGGATTTGAAAAAAGCAATCTCTCCCAATTGTAAGATGTGCACAATTATTTCAATAAGTATTATATGAAGATGTTCCACCATAAGTCAGACTGAATATATGAAGGTCTTGTCTTCAATCCACAATGTTGTTGCCTCTGTATTTGTATCTTTGTTGGGAGAGGATCATGTGTTGGATCAACGACGTTGTTGCTTCTGTATATTTGTTGGGAGAATGTCACACTGGACACATGAAGGTCGTGTGTTCCATCTACGCTCCTCTCTCTGGAGAGAGCTGACACAGGTAGTATGTTCGATCCACAATGTTGTTGCATCTCTATTTTTGTTGCGAAAGCATCACATTGAATATACGACGGTCATTTGTTCCACAGTGTGTATCTTTGTTGGGAGAGCGTCAGACTAAGAAGGTCATGTGTTCAATCCACCCTCAATGCACCTAGCACCTCATAACTCTACTTCAAATCAGGCAGGAGGTAAGGAGGCCATTTCTATCTTCCATCTTGTTTTAAAGTAAGGTTTATAGATTTTTTTCTGCAACTATAGATATGGTTTATGGATAATTTTGTTTGGACATTTTAAACCCGGCCTCCTTTTTGTTTCAAAGTAGAGTTTATAATTTTTTTCTACAACTATAGATATGTTTTATGAATAATTTTGTTTTTACCTTTGAAACTATACATCTTCTTCGAGCCTTCGTTTATAATAGGGTTTATAAAACATATTCTACAACTATGTATGGGGTTTATGAATACTTATGTTTGCACATTTGAAATGTTGAGCAGTTGTTTATAATTAGCTTGTTTATAATTTTTTTTCTTGCAATTATGAGAAATAATTATCGATACTTTTCGTGTTCCATTATAATTTTGTTCACACATTCGAAATTCTGAGCACTTTGTCATCAAGATTCGTCCTCAATTACTATATCCACCCAATCATGTGGACTAAATTTTTATATTATGGTTACCGAGATATCAATCATACATACTCGTAGCCAAAATTATGACCCAAAAATAGAGATTACTACGTGGACTTCATAGAAATCCATGCAAACGTTCACCTTTTTGGGGTTTGTCAAAAGGATTGGAAATGTTTGTTGGTTGGGTGATACACTTTGATGTCTCATTTTTCTAACTGTATTTTAATATGAAAATAGATTCATTTTTTTTTTATTGGAATTGGAATTTGAAAATGAAATTATATATTTTTGAATTTTTAATACATAAATAAATTTAACGTTGTAAGTTATATTTTTAAACAGAAAAAATTATGTTTAATCTTTTTAAATATAAGATTTAGAAACAATGTAGGAATTGAATTGGCACTAATATCATATATTTGAAAATTCTTATTACTCAAATAAATTTAACTTTAAATGTATACTTTTAAATATAAAATTTTATTTTTAATATTTTCAAATATAAAAATGTAAAAAATATGAATTCGTGGAAAATTGTTATAATTATTTTTATATTTTTTGAAATAAAATAGGAAAATGTTGCGAGGTGCATTTATTTTTTATGATCACCACTCTTTCAACTTTGATATTGAAAATCATAAGTTCTGTTTTGTTATAATTGTGATCAATTATTGAAATACATCTTAGTGAGCCAATACACTAGAAATACCCCAATACATTAGACATACATCTTATGAGCGAAGGCATAGAGAGAGGGTATGGTTGTTTCTATAATCTTGTGTTTCGGCCACCGTGACGTCATTTGTTCCTATGACCATTTGTTCTGATGACCCTAAGATTTTTGTAGTTCCATTTTGAGACCACATATGTCAGATTATAATATCATTTTTATTGGTGTTCGATTGTACTTAGTGGAGGTATTTTGATTTTTCGTTGTGTTTTATGTTTGTATGTTATTTATATTTGTGGGTTTCTAGAATTTATGTCTATGGAAATTGAGTTTTTATTTTATTTTATTTTTTAAAGATTTTATATAATTAATCCATTGATTTTAAATAGTTCTAGACATTAAGAATATGAGTTGTGTGATTTTTCTCAACTGATTTTGATACTATTTGTATAAATTTTACAAAAAAAAATTAATTAAATTGTTGTTCTCATAATTACTTATTTATGTTGGAAATTGTTATACATATTATTTGTTATATTATCATGTATATATTGATATTTCAATTATCAATGTAAATAATTAATGAATAAGTATTAAAAATAAAGGGAATAAAATGATATGCAATTTTTATTCCCTTTTAGGTTTTCTAAGGAGGCAAAGGTCAAAGGGGGGGTTGATGTAATGACCTGCAGCTCCAGCGTGAAGTGCGATGGTGGAAGTGCGAGCTCTTCCAAATGTGTGATGACACTTATGTGCATTTTTTAGGAGGAGACTTGTTTATATGGCGTGGAGGGTGCATGGAGGCTGACTTGATGAGATAGGGGCTTTTGCGATGGAGCAAGGGCATGGGTGAGGTCAGCTGGGTAAGCCATGACCTCCCCTTCAACGCATATATATTGTATTGCATTGGCACTCATTTGAACATCAAACCAACTCGCTCTACATCATTCGCTCAACAAGGAAGTGTGCAGTTCTAGTGCGCAAGTCTAAGGGAAGGCGCAGATTTAGCATGCGCCCATTCTTGGGCAAGCTGCACAGTGAGGCACGGTTGTGGGTGAAGGTGTGGGTAGGAGCGCTCGATGGTTGAGTTGTGGTGTGCACGGGTGTGTGGCGCCTGACGGACGGTTGCAGTGTGCATGGCTGTGGCTCCCGGTTTGTGTGAAGGTTTGTGCGACGACTTGGCATAGGTGTCTTGGCGACTCGGGTGAGCACCCGCCCGTCGTGCAAGTGTGCACGGTGACTTGGTGAAGTGTTGAGATTGTGGACGGAGGTGCCCGTGTGTGGTGACTTGGAAGCGTGCCCAAGTTGGGGAAACAACACGACCGTGCGACAAGCTGAACGAAGCATTGGTGAGTCGTACGATGACCGTAAAGAGGTGCCGATGATTGTGAATGGACATACTTCGTTCGTTGAATATGAGAACCAAATTTATCAAGTTAAAGGGTTTAGTTGGTACCAATTACTTAAACTTTGAATTGAATATGTAATGGAAAAACAATTTACATGACTCTTAGCATACTTTTGTGTGAGATTTTGTAGGATAAAACAAAGGTATCGCAATCTTACAAAATCCAAGAAAATTGAAACAAACATAATTTTTGTTACTTCAAATTATATTCTTGTTTCAATAATTAGAATTTTTAAGATGGACCAACTAATCTCCAAAATTTGTATTCTCAAGCATTACTATGGAGGTGTGAATCACTTATTTTTTTCTCTAACCTAGAAATGATTACTTATCTTCAATTTATTCCCTAGACATATCCATATTGAAACAATCCTTGAGATTATCATTATCTTGCATAACCAAATCCTATTTCAAATCATTAGAGAAAGTCTATTATTACATGGTATATTAACAAAATATAAATATTGTGCATAATATTTCTATGCATGATATCGTGATTCTTAAAAATATTCTTTTAATATTAATTATCAATAAGATTATAATAATAATTTATATTAGTTAATATAAATATATAATATACCATTTTGTATTTAGGGAATCTAATTTATAATTTAATATTATTGTATTATGAATCACCCTTAATAAAGAAAAGGAATATTGAAGAAATACAATATTTCATAGGGACCATCGTTAAAAATAAAACACTAAATATAAATAATATTATTTCTAATCGAATAAATATTATTTGAAAATAAATCTGCAGTCTTACTTATGGAGGAATTGGCCTTTTCATCAAAATCCACCAATACAATTTCAAGAAATATTGTGATCTTTCATTGACTCAAATTAGCTAGAAAGAATTATGAGAAAAAGGCCATTTTTTCTACTAAGTGAGACAAAAAGAAAAGAAAACCTCTATTATCAATTTTTCGAGGATATTTATTTTTTGAGTTTTTAAATTTTTCTAACTTTAGGGATAATTGCTAATTTAATATTCTATCCATACCTTTGATATGATAAAATAGAGTAGAAATAAGTTTTATATGTTATTGTCTATATGCCTTTCCATTATCCTCTTTATAAACACCATCATGCATGCGCATTACCAATTTTTTTAGTCACTAACTTAGAGCAATGGATTCCATGGAATGCTTTTCCATTATAATCATGGACCATCAACGGAGAAAGGATTCTATGATGTACCACTGATGAATAAGAATTTCTCTCTCTCTCTCTCTCTCTCTCTCTCCATATATAGCATAGATCTTGGTTTCATATTTTAGCTAGAGAGGGAGTGTTTAGGTAAACAAAAAGAGCACTAGATTAAACAATTTAATGGCCCAATCAATACATTTGTAAGTGGTCAATCAAGTTTCTTAAGACCTAAGAAAATATATTTATAAATATATTTGAATTGAAAAGTTAGGCACTCCATTGAGCTTTCACATTTCCAGTACCCCTTATGCAAAATTTTCTACAATAGCTTTTTGTACGCTAGAGAAATTAGGCAAAACATTTGTCCTTAGGTGGTGGATAAGATCATGTTGGATTGATGAAGGAATATTCCATCGAATGGCATATGGGTTTTAGATTTTCTAATTCATATCATATTCTTCATCTATTTTCTCTTAAGCATAATGCTTCTATTTTTTTGGAGAAATTTAAAGAGGCCGATTGAAAAAACAATAACACAAACTTTTCAAAAGAAAAAAAAAATATTTCAAAAAATATCACTATCTTAGTTTACTATTCATGTAATAGTTGAAAAAAAAATATATAAGAATATGTGTCTACCAAATCCAATTGAAATATTACTTCATAAACTTAAAAAAACAATAAGAAATAATTTTTTTCATAAAACAATAAATTTTGATATGAAAAACATAGTTCCTTAGTTGTATATCATGGGTTATATATAATATAATATATATATAATCAAAAAAATCTTCTCGATTATCAACAAAATCTTCTCCTACTCCATTGGGTGCACCAGAATGAGAATTGATTAGTCAATAGTATAACCCTTTAGAAACGATGTAATTAATGGAAAGGTATGGATATAAAGTTTATTGAAGTTAAATTTAGTACATAAATAACCATAAAACCATGAATATTAATGGATTATGTCATTGGTGAATTTTTTCCTACAAAACCAAAAGAGAGTATATTGGAGAAATTGAAATTCTATGGGAGATTGAAAAATAGTTCCATGATCGAGTGAGAAACCATTTGCATAAAAACTTGATTTTATGAGGTGCAAGTAAATTAGTTTAAATGACAACCTTGTTTGAGAAATTAAGTCAAATCACTTACAAAGACTAAACCCTAAACCCTAACCTGCAAACCCTAAGCATTTTATAGCATTATAAACCCTAAACCTTAGAACCTAAAAATTTTACAACATTTTAAAAAGTGTTTTGTAACATCTTTTTATTGTTTTTATTAAAATTATTTA